>JARFJB010002451.1:2217500-2247500 GCA_036346205.1 Vesta saturnalis
TAGACATACTCCCCAGAAAAGGAGTGCATCTGTTAATAAGGCATGTTTTTATAACAACGCAACAAAAAACTAAACACTAGTAACAACAACCAACAACTAACGAGAACAATATTAATTACAATAAACAACTCATTTTTTTTTTATAATAAGTGTTCAAAGATAGATCCGTTTTGGTCTAAACACATTTGAACAAGACGTATAGTATTGGATCCAGTGGCTCTTCTAATATCGTCCGCGTTCAAACTACCGAACGCAACTTGAACTCTTGCTACAGCATTTTCCCTTGTCGTTAAAGGCTCACCGTAAACCATGTTTTTAATAGTTCCCCAAATGTAGTTGCCAAGGGAGCTTAGATCGGGAGATCGAGGGGGCCAGCGGTAAGGACCGTTATTAGCAATCCATTTTCCATTCCAACTTCACCAAACTGTGTGGTGGGGCACCATCTTACTGGTAGTATACATTTACTGCTTCTCGCAAGGGTAGTTCTTCAATAGCGGGAATTACCAGATCTTGTAAAATATTCATATACCTTTCACCAATTAAATTATTATCAAAAAACTGAGGACAAAAGACTCTGTTGTCACAAAACACATTAAAACTCCAAGAGTCTTGAACGTTTCTTTCCCAAATGACATGTGGATTTTCGTCAGCCCAATAATGGTAATTGTGCCTGTTAAAAACTCCGTTTTTTGAAAATTTTGCTTTGTCCGTCCAAATTATGTTTTTTTACAAAATTTTCATTTTCCACTAACAAAATTGAATGCGTCGTTCAGAATACCCAGCTGCTAAATATTGCACCAACGTGTATGAAAATGGGTGTCATTATGCCTTACTAATATACGATGTATTGTTTTAAAACATACTCCTAAATGTACAGCAGCCTCTCTCACTGAGGCATTAGGATATGCAGTAAAGTATCTCAAAACGGTAATATTGAGATCATCGTCTTCGGCTTCTTTTTCTGGGGCGTATATCTAAAAGACCCATGTGTTTTGAATTTTCAAGCAAAGTTGTAATTGTTCGAAAATTAGCGCGGTTCCGATGTGGATACCTCCGAATAAAGGTTCTCATCGTTCTTCCAATAATCCCTCCGAATTCGCCGTGTATCAGCAACAAGTTCAAAAAATCTTCTTTACTAAATGGTAATCGTGGCATTTTAAATTATTTATTAAAACTCGAACTGATCTCAATAATTGCCATTTACTATAAATTTGACAATTCATTTGAATATCCAACTGATTGAAGGTATCATACGACAGCCAGCAAAACAGATTGAAAAGCACACTATTAATTTACGGCGTGTTTACTACGTCATCTTCAAGAAAAATAGAAAAAAAGCAGATAACACGAAAATCATTCAGTTTAGGTGTAGGAACATGATATATCAGCAGATAGGTAATTAAATTCGGCATCGAATGAGAATATAAAAAAACCCAGTTGCAATTAAAAAAAAAATAACTGACATTTTTAATTTTCTTAACTACCGTTACTCCCGGACCTCCCCTAGAAATAAATTTCAAAAATACTGCAAACATAGTCCAATATCATGTCTAACCGTTTCTGCCTTTTGTGTTTCATGAAATATTAATTTTTCAGTAGATTCAAATTTTCGTTGCTAACGCCTGAAATTATTTTTTTTTCTTAATAATGGTAAGAGATAGGTACGCCAAACCTGATAGTAGAAGACGAAAAATTTTATGTGGAAACCGAAAATAAAATAAAAATTGGGGTATTGTATTTAAAATAACAAAATTGGTATCGACTTCCGGTATAACCGGAAGTGACACCGCCATGAAAATATTTTCAGTAAGTAGACCATGTTCATTTATATACAGTTACAAGTTTTCAGCTGAATCGGTTTTTTTAAATACACGAAAAAATTGTTTTTGCCATATTTAAATTATCTCCTTGATTCTGAATTCAATGATATATCACACTTTATATTTTTGATACGTTTCGGATGAGAAAATTCATATTCAATATAAAACATCGAAAACATACAATTATTTTCTAATGCCTGTTGCGAATAAAATAATTCACAAGTATGTATTTAGTGAAAATACTATTAATTAAACAGTTAAAATACATCTTCCGTCGTACTGATGCATTTGATAAAAATAAGTTGGCTTTACATTTTGTTTACCTACCTGTCATAATTGATTGTTGTCCGTATTACGTTTGTTAGGTGGTCTTTGAGTGAATTACATTTTGTGTTTACCTAAAAACAATATGGTAGGAGTACATTTTTCAAATAATGAAAAATTCGATATACTGACGTGTTACATTTTGTATCAACGTAATTGTTCTGAAGACGAAATAATGTATTTAAACAAATATCCAGAAAGACGCCAACCTCACAAAAGAACTTTTCGCACATTAGCAGTTAATCTAAAAGAATATGGTGCGTTCAAAAAACCTGTAAAATCTCGCAAAAAACCTTGCAATGAAGAAAAAGCCAATACTGTTTTATTAGCTGTAACGGTAAATCCAGAGGTTTCTACTAGGAAAATTGAAGAGGCAACTGGCATAGCCCATTCCACAGCTCATTATGTTCTAAAGAAGGAGAAAGTACATCCATACTTATAAATTTAGAATTTGCCAAGGACTTCGACCAGGTGACCCAGAAAGTCGTAGAATATTTTGCGAATGGTATACACGTCAATCTCAAGACAATGAATATTTGCCGAATAAAATAATATGGTCCGATGAAAGTATGGTTAATAATAATGGAATTTTTAATCGTAGAAATGCTCATTATTGGGCAAGAGTAAATCCACGTCTGTACAAAACGGCCAAACACCAAACACCATGATTTGCCTTTCCAAGAAGTTGAAGGTTGTTGGTTTATGCAGGACGGTGCACCGGCACATAATTCCAAAGCTGTCAGAGAATACCTGTCAGTTAGATTTCCAGAAAGATGTATTGGCACTCATGCAAATGAGCGGCCAGCCCGTTCTCCAGATATAACACCTTTGGATTTTTTTCTTTGGGGATACATTAAAAATTACATTTATGGAAACCATACTGAAAACGAAGAAATTTTACAAAGATTAGTTATCGAAGCGTTTGCTAGTATTACTCCTCAAATGCTGAAGAATGTTTTAGATGCTACAGTTAGAAGATGCTATTTATGTTTAGAGAATAACGGGAATCTTTTTGAACATCTTTTGTGGGTTTATTAACCTTTAAAATAAATTTCTTTTTTATCTGTCTATCATTTAAAATTACAAAACATAATTTTATAATAATTTTACGGTTTTCTAATGTTTCTAGTATTAGTTTTAACTGTACGTTTTCGATGTTTTACATTGAATATGAATTTTCTCATCCGAAACGTATCAAAAATATAAAGTGTGATATATCGTTGAATTCCGAATCAAGGAGAGAATTTAAATATGGCAAAAATAATTTTTTCGTGTATTTAAAAAAATAAAGTTGATGATGGTTGCTAACAAACGAAACGTTGTATCAAAGATTGAATAACAGCATTAACTAGAGCTAGAAAAGTGGCAATGAAAATGTGCTCTTCTTTTCTTGATAGCTCTTCAAATAAGGTCAGAAAAAAATAAAAACGAAAATCAGAAAATTCAATTTTTTCAAATATCTCAAAAACTAAAAGAGATATTCGAGTTCTACAAAGACCATAAATACATCCTCTCAAATGCGTAACTTTTGTTCTATTTAACCGACCTTCCATCTCTTACCGTTTCCGAGATCCCCATAGTGGGCATCCTTATCTTGGACACGGTGTATATATATATATATATATATATATATATATATATATATACATACATCATTCTATCATTATAGCGTCCTTTCATAAAATATGTTTGTGGCGTCCATTTAAAAAAATTCATAGAAGCAGCTATATTTCTCATATATACTTTACAGATTCCGATATAGTTGTCTTCAAATATAAAGAAGACTTGATTTTGGATACAAAATATAAAATTTTTATATTCACTCTCCAGTTATATAGCGTCTTTTCAGGCACTCACTAATAAGGCGTCAAAAATATACAATTGTTGTATTTCATGTTTGCATATATTCGCACTTATGGGGTCCTGCGATGTTGCCAATGTTTATTTAATAACGACTGGACCTAAAAAAATAGATATTTCATATCGTTGGATAGTTTTTCTGCAACGATCGCGTCCTTGCTGAAACTTATCAGTAGTAACCAGTACCCATTATTTTTCTAAATTTAAAAATGCTCTCTCAATTTCCGTAAACAAGATGTCAAGGCATGTCAATTGGCAGAAGTAATAAAATCTTAGATCTTGTATTTACAAACGTAGTGCTCTTCTTGTAAGGGCAAAGTATTAGAAATAATTATTAAAAAAACGTACTCGTTTTACAGCAAAAAATATCTTTATGAAAAAGAAATATATTATTATATTTTAGAATTTATATTATATTTTAGAATTTATTTTTTACAAAAAAAGATATATAAAAAATGCAATAAATGTTAAAAATGTCCTCCAATTTCGCAGATTATCAGTCAGTGTCAATTTAAATTTCTCAAACGAACTAACAAATTAATTCAATTATTTCTTTATTTTGACCACCATAGAGGAAAATAGTATATTGTTTAACAAGCACGAAATGACACTCATTTCCCACGAGTACGACAGTTGCAGCATGAGCCGTAGGCGAAATAAATTTTACCTTACAAGGTGATTGTTGTGGAAGATATGGCGTCATTGACATTTTTACTATAAAGACACTTGCTTTTACATTTTAATGCCAACGTTTCGATGTTCATCCTCAGGGAAGGAGCATGGAAACGTTGGCATTAAAACTGTAAAAAAAAGTGGTAAGTGTTTTTTTATATCCTAGAGCTGGTAAGACATTTCTAACAAAGTAATAAGAATTCAGAGGACGGTATCTTTTTTACAAACGAAATAAGGAATTTAAAATTTAAACATATTCAATATAAAACAATGATAACTTCGGAAAATAATTGAATGAAGTGTTAGTAGGGCCAGTAACGAAAGTTCTTTAATACATACTGACAAATAACAACAACTTGTGCAAATACGTTTTTGAAGTTATTCCCATGTTCTCGATTTTCAAACTCTGATTAAAAGATAGTTGGCCATGGTGAGTTGTTGCATGAATAATTCAATTAATTTTCTTTGGATACGTTTCTTATCTCCAAATCCCATTATGTAAATAATTTTAAATTTTTTCTCTTTTAGCTGATGTGCCATTTTGTAAGATGCTATGGTAATACTTGTTGAATGAAAATCTAAACTCAGATGCTAATTATAACTATACTAAAGTTAATTACACAATAGATGGAGACTAGTTTCAATTAAATCGAGTCATCATCAGGTCTATAAAGAATATAATATTAATGTAATAGGTACAAAGTATAATACTGAATTTACCAAAAAAAAAAAAAAAAATTGAAGAATATATCCACAGAAAAAATCCAATTTAAAGGAAAAATATAGTTTGGTGGAGTAATCAATACAATATATAATGTGTTTATTAAAAACGTTGATGAGAGTTGGGATTGAAAAAGCTCAATTAAACAATAGTTATACTCAGTTCGCTCCCAAGAAAGACCGCCTGTGAACAATTACGATGCGTGATCAATTCTAACTCGTCTCTTTATTGGACGGGCGCTTTCAAATATTAGCAATGGGGAACAGAAAAATTCATACATGCGGACCGTTCAATCTAATCCACTTGCCTAGGTCATTCAATATTCACGTGATTTTATTTACATGCGGTTTTTCTTGGCCGCGAACAGACTGTAGTTAGGACAGTTCAGTGCAATTCTCTATTATTTTTATAATGGATACGGCTAAGCAACAATCACATTATATTAAAATTTTTTAATAAGAGAGTTATTGTTTTCTTTTTAATTGTCCTTTATTCATGACATATATATCTATTTATTATAGTATATGCTAAGGGATGATATATAAAGTATCACTTTAAAGCCTATCAATAGAGTCGTTTAAAATAGAACATCTTATAAGTTTTAGTATAATGTCTTTCCTAATTTTTTTTCTATAGTAAATAAAATATAAGTCAACGTTATTTTTGCTCTAAGGTGCTTTAATAATTAAATAATTGAATTAAGTTCTTAGTCACTTTGCGCCTAATACATATTAAAGAAATTTAAAAAATGGATGCTGACTGATAATTCTCGAAAAGAAACATTTTGAACATTTATTGTATTTTGTTTTCTGTAAAAAATTAATTCTAAAATACAGCGTGTCCTGAAAAGTTCTTAACAAAGGAAAAACTTTTTCATTTTTGATTTTACGAAGAAATGTTACTCCTGATAAAAAGTACTGCTTCCTCTAAAAGTGTTATTGGAATTATAAAAGTTCAGAAAAATTTATGGTGTTGGCAAAATCTAGAAAATCTAAAACTGCCTCCTGAGAGAACTACCCATAAGGTTAATTTTAGAGCAAAATGCCATAAAAAAATTATTCTGACGATAGCGAGGCTTGATAAAATACAAAATTTCATAAATAAATTGAAATCTGAAAGCAATATATGGGGTACACAAAAAATTTTATTTAACAACATGGTAGGTATAAAAATAAACTAAGAAAGAACAATGAACAAATTATCCTATTAATTAGAAACTTCAAATATTGTTAATATGTAAGACTTATGTTTCCATAACAACAGCATGTTCAATTTTCCAGCCTACTAGGTTTTTTTAGTAATACGCGTAAAAGGAAAACGTGACATTTTCTGCTACTAGGAAACAACTGAATAATTTTTCAATTTATTTATGAAATTTTGTATTTTATTCGGCCTCGAAAATCCTCAGAATAATTTTCTTATGGCATTTTGTTCTAAAATTAACCTTATGGGTTGCCTTAAAATTAACCTTATGGCTGCAACCCCGTAAATTTTTTCAGTACTTTTATAAATCCAATAATATTTTTAAAGGAAGCAGGACTTTTTATCAAGAGTAACATTTTTTCGTAAAATCAAAAATGAAAAAGTTTTCCAGTTTTAGGTCATACTTTATCTACGTAGTTGTACCCATTACAAAAATTCAACAAACTGCACTGAACTCTCCTTAGATTAGTCTATGAAATATGCCTTTACACTTTTTTCATATTTATTAAAATTAAGAAGATATTTGAACAGTTTTTGCCTATTTTCAAAAATCACTCTGTATCTCGAAAATGACGTTACCTACTCAAGATCTGATTGAACTACCAAAATAAATTAAAACTTTATAGAAAAAAGCTTTACTTTCAAAAGCAAAATTCTTAAATAATGACAGGTTCACGTCAGCCAGAGGAGATACAATAAAAACAAGATTTAAGTTGGTGCACATCCGTAAAAAGCACCGATAGTTTTGTAATATATTTAAAAGATTGTGAAGTCCAAGCATGCAGATACATACTTCCATTCCATGCTGTATTATTTGCATTTCAGTGTTTTAGGTGTCACCCTGTACCTTCCTAAAAAGTTTGGTCGTGATTCTTATCGGTCATCATTTTTATCGATTACTCCTAACTACAGCAAATTAATTGAAGACGCATTAATTTGTTCATGTACAAAAATGTTATTACTATATTAAAGTAACTGAAATTTTTTCAGACTTACATATTTAATTTCTATTTCAAACTTTTATTGTTTAATTAATTATTCAATTTAGTTACAATACGGTTCTGGAAACTTATTTTCTTGCTCCAATATTCCTAAAATCATTTCTGTTTTTCAATCTACAGAAAGCCAAAGCACGTAGGTACGCGTATTCCTAACTCAGTTAAATGTTTGATTAAGCAGTGAGCATTACCATTTTCAATTAATTTTAGGTGACGCTCTATACTCAAGAAAGTGCATTAATAACATAAAATGTATACTTATAACTAAAATCGTGAAATACCCGTCTTTTTATTTATTTCCTAGCTGGTTTTGTTGGTTTTTATGAATCGCAATGTTGCGAAAAGCCCTGACGCTCTAACATCTATTAGACATCAGAAAGATATACACAGCAGCAATATACTCTAACTGTACTAACGCCTCTGACGGCGTTTGGTATCAACTAAAATTATACACCGCCGGTTTCTTTTCGTCCATTTTGGTATCAAAATAGCGTCCTACGAAATTTTGTCAGGAGGTTTATACCATAATTATACATCTCTGGAAAAATTTTTACATGTGGAGTGCATGGAGCGTCTGTATATGGACGCTCTGTATACCCGGACGCTCTATCGAATGTAATTCGACAATGTATGGACGCTTTAGTGATGGAAGGTATATATATATATATATATATATATATATATATATATATATATATATATATATATATATATATATATATCAAATTAAATTCAAACTTTAGGCTAACATTCATTAAATAGTAAAACTAACAATGTAAAACACAATATTTAGAACTCATTCATTATTCAAATATTAACTCCCCACCCCCACTTTTGGTAAACTTAGATGAAAAAAATAATTACCGCCCAAACGTAATATAAAACGCAATTGAGTGAATAATTTGTTTTGACATAGAACATTTGGAAAAATTGGCCGAATTAATTTGTCCCTCTCATAAATCTGCTAATAGCGGCATAATTAGAATTCCGCAGCCATATTTAATATTAAAACAAGTGTAATTAATGGATTGGTATCGCTTTTCTAGTATTTGATATATTTGTAGACTGACGGATCTGCATAGATTTACGTACATACAAAATGTTGTTGAAGGAATTTTATACATATAGAGTTGTGGTAACTGTAGAACTAATTTTGGATGATATTTCACCATAGAACATACTTTAGTATTTTTTTTATAGTACTAAAAAGTCACATTCTGTTCTTATCGGCTACGTTTATAAATAAATCTATTCAAAGTAATAAAAAAATATGGAAATCGAACTCGGGCGGCCCGTGTTAGTTATAAATGATACATGTATGTGAATACGGTTTTAAATTAATGAATGCATTAACAGTAATTAATATGTAAATTACTTAAGACAGTGTATTTTTTTACTTTGATAATCATGTACTACTACACATCATTTAGATATAAGGTAATTTAAAAAAATTGAGAATTTTTTTATTCACATAAATCTAAAAAATATTTTTTTATTTCTTTGTACAACGATAATCATCGTGTATCTGTTATACAATGTATGTATTAATATATTGCATAAAGAAGGTTACACAATTGAACCATTGCACATTTTGTGCATATATAAAAAGTAAGCTTATGAATCAGTGCATATACTATCCCCGTTCATTATAGCAATCCTGTGCAATTTGGTCACACAATTTTTTAAACCATATTTTCTTAGAGATAACGTTTCGCATAGTTTAAAATGCTGCTCGTTTACTGCCAACTTCCCATTTTAGACAATTAGTACCTATGTGTCCAGCAAAGAAGAATAATAAATTGTTGCCTTATAAGCATCACGTGAAAGAAAATGTACGGAGTTTATAAGTACAAATTGCTAAGCAAAATGCTAAAAAGAGAAAATAAATCTACACAAGAATAATTGTTTACTATCCTTGTATTATATTTATCAGGACTACAATCTAGGTAATCTACATTACTTAAACTAAATCTATGGAGGGTGAAACGGATGAAAACAGGTTTAATGCTACTCTGTTAGTTTAGTAATTAGAATATATTCATGTCATGGTACTTGGACAAAGTCTACTTGGATGCTGCTTTCATCGTGTCACTAATCAAGTTGAAATTCAGCGGCGGCTCGTGGTTGAGCAATTCGGAGGTTCAATGTAGTACAGCATTTCACATATACAGGGTGTCTAAGATCTACCCACGTTATATGGGCCATTCTTTTATTATAAAAGCTAGATAATCGGTTAAATTAGCAAAATTGGGCAGAATTAAAAGGGGAATCTAATGCCTATGAGAAAATGTAACAATTTTGACAGCTTACTGAGATATTCGAAAATACTAAAAATCGTCCATATTTTCAATCGCTCATTATTCATGTAATATTTAAAATAAAAAAAGTTTCAAAAACGCATTTGATAGATACTTTTAAGATAAATATGATAAACTGCAACATTTTTTTACGTTAATATGTTTTGAGCTAAGACTCAAACTTTTTTTTTTTAAATGGCAAATATTAGGTGGCTATGGACACATTCACTTAACTATTTTTGCCTGATTTCGAAAATGTATGGTTTGCCATCTTTTTTATCTCATAACTTATAAAAAATCATAATTTTTATGTATTAAGCAAAATATGATGTGCCATGAAACCGAAACAAAAGTTATCCTACCAATAAATTGAGAAATGCTAATTTAACTTAATTTTAATAATATCAGAATCAATTTGTACTACCAACGAACTAAAATAAAAAAGATTATAATAGATAACATAGAAAAAGTATGATAACAGTAACAAAATAATTTAAACCCTAAAGTCATAAAAGGTTCAAAACGTCCACCATTGTTTTGTACACATATCTGACAACGTCTTAACGTCTTGCATTTTTAATTTACTTTTCTTTAATGGTAATCATAGGTGGCTATGCACTCATTCAATTAAATATTTTTTTATGATTCCAAAAATGTATGGTTTGCCATATTTTATATCTCTCTTTATCTCACAAGTTATAAAAAATCATAATTTTTATGTATTAAGCAAAATAGCACGTTCCATGCAACTGAAACAAAGGTATACCGATTATCCTAAGATTAAGTATCAAAGTAGTTGCTATTTTGATTTCTCGTTACTTGTGAATAGCAATATTTATTTTTCTAGTTTGAAATAATATGGCTTATTCTTATGAAGAAAGAAATGATACGTTATTAGGCTATCAGGTGTCGAACAGAAATGCTAATGCTGCGTTTGATTTATACTATTGAACGTATACAGAAAGGAGACAACCAGATGTAAGATTATTTTCTAAACTGGAATCAAATTAAAAAAAAAACCTTTACTAAACTTAAAAATGTGCAAAACAAAATCAATGTGGAAAGTAGAAGTGAGGCGCTTGTCGCCGCCATCTTAGATTTTTGTGACGTCACCTCTGGAACTCTTTAACTTTCACTTTTTTTATATGCACACGTCGCACCCGCCGCACACGCACGCACACGCACTCACACGCACTCACACGCACGCACACGCACAATCACACACGCACACGCGCACTCGCCACCGCCCGCGCCCACGCCCGCAATTAAGTAATCAGGTAATTAGACATTATGAATTAGATATACATCAAACTATTTTTGTTAACGCGCCATGCGCGTGCCAGCTTTTAGAAAATATTTAAGACAACAACAACAAACATCTTGATGTTAAAGGATAAGCACGATAAAACAGGGAAGAATATACCTGTGATTGCAGATTTTTTCTTACCCAAAATTTTCTGAAATAGAAGTGATCATGCACGCCTCTTTCTTGCTACGGAACTCTTAATTAAAACAACTAAACCACTAAAAGGCTTTATTTATCAGAGTAGAATGGTTGATAAACAAACATTATACAGTAATTTGATTATCGCATCATTTATAACTAAACATGTTGTGAAAAACTTGTTTACAAAATCAAGCTAGACTAGATTAATAAATGCATGGTTTTTAGGATATATCGCCGGCTTGAGCGGCAGCAGAGATGGTTCGTCGAGGGGGATGTCGCACTGGAGCGGCACGAGCGCACTTTTGCTGAATATTTATGTTCTAGACATAATATCATAATATCTAAACATAACATTTGCTTCATTACGCTCCTTGATGTATTGCTGAGCTGAGGTCTCTTCACCATCCTGTGCAATTCATAAACACCTAAATCTAGTTTCATTATTTCGTTTATTTTCCTTAGCAGCTCGCCTAGCCTCATCTTTCTCTTGTCTATGCCTAATGCCTTTTCTTTCCTTTCCCCTCGTATCGTGCGTACTACTTTCGTTATTTCTGCCAAACTGAATCGCGCGCTCCCAAGCAGGCCTTTTACAGGGATCCTTGAAACTGCTAACCGTGAAAAATTCTTGTGAACTGATTCTATTTTAGATTTCTAAGAATTGTAATATGACCCCGCGCGTGCTTATTGACCTAACCTAACCTAAAACCGTGTGTTTATTAATCTAACCTAATATTGTAATCGTATTCGGTTTAACCTAATAACGCAAGAAACGAGCGAGAGACGATAGAGGCTAGGAGGGCGAGAGAGAGAGAGAGAGAGAGAGAGAGAGAGAGAGAGAGAGAGAGAGAGAGAGAGAGAATATTCTCTAGTTTAAAAATACATCATATAGGTAAAATTTCGCGATGCGAGGCTTTCGTCGAAGGTTCTTTCGGAGATCCCCACTCCAACGCTCCCCGAACATAACCGAGATTGTAAGACAGGTGTAGGGCGTCGGAACTTGTTCTCGGGACATCGCCCCTTGTGATCTGAACTTGTTCGGGGGCCATCGTGTATTGTCGTGTTACCCTTGGCGGAAAATTTGAATTTGTATTATAATAAGGAGCCTAATTCTAACTTTTAAGACAGTTGTAGGGCTGCGCAACTTGCTCTCGGGTTTTGCCCCTTGTCGAGGCTCCATTGGCGGAAAATTTGAATTTGTATTTAAGTCTCTGCAGGTTATGGCTGGAAATATGAATTTGTATTGTAATAAGGGGTATAATGATAACTTGTAATACAGATGTAAGGCTTAGCAACTTACTCTGAGACCCACGCCCCTCGACTAAAAATTTGAATTTGTTTGTGGTGCCATCTATGAGGGGAAATTTGAATTTGTATTATAATAAAGGGGCCTAATGCTAACTTATAAAACAGACATAGGGCTTCAAAACTTGTTTTCGGGTCTTAGTCCCTGGTCCCTTGGCGGGAAATTTGAATTTGTATTTGTGTTTACATTTTGATTGCTTATTTCGAGAAATTTGAACTTGTATTCCAATGAGGGCCCTAATGTTAACTTGTAAGACAGGTGCAGGGCTGCGCAATTTGCTTTCGGGCCTTCACACCCCTCCGTTGGCCCCCATGTCTGGCTGGAAATAGTATTCTAATAAGGGGGTCCTAATGCTAACTTACCCACAATTCAAAAGATACCAAACTAATTTAACTTAACCATACAAAATTAGCCCTCAATTCAAAAAATAGTACGTATGTACGTATGTACGTATGTACGTATGTACGTATGTACGTATGTACGTATGTACGTATGTACGTATGTACGTATGTAAGTATGTACGTATGTACGTATGTACGTATGTACGTATGTACGTATGTACGTATGTACGTATGTACGTATGTACGTATGTACGTATGTACGTATGTACGTATGTACGTATGTACGTATGTACGTATGTACGTATGTACGTATGTACGTATGTACGTATGTACGTATGTGCGTATGTACGTATGTACGTATGTACGTATGTACGTATGTACGTATGTACGTATGTACGTATGTACGTATGTACGTATGTACGTATGTACGTATGTACGTATGTACGTATGTACGTATGTACGTATGTACGTATGTACGTATGTACGTATGTACGTATGTACGTATGTACGTATGTACGTATGTACGTATGTACGTATGTACGTATGTACGTATGTACGTATGTACGTATGTACGTATGTACGTATGTACGTATGTACGTATGTACGTATGTACGTATGTACGTATGTACGAATGTACGTATGTACGAATGTACGTATGTACGTATGTGCGTATGCACGTATGTACGTATGCGCGTATGTACGTATGCACGTATGTACGTATGCACGTATGTACGTATGCACGTATGCACGTATGCACGTATGCACGTATGCACGTATGCACGTATGTACGTGTGTACGTATGTACGTTTGTACCTATGTACGTATGTACCTATGTACGTATGTACGTATGTACGTATGTACTTATGCACGTATTGACGTATGTACGTATGTACGTATATATATATATATATATATATATATATATATATATATATATATATATATATATATACATAGATGGATAGATAGATAAACAACGTTAAATAAGAGATATGATTGAGATCAAGCAAGTAACAAATCACAAAGAAGAAAAGGATTGTAATTTTTCGTTCACCAGGAATAACCAAACCTAACGAGTGGGTAACTGAATTGAGACATGAGAACGATGCTGTTCTAAAATGGCAAGAAATAACAAATTAAATACACACAGATATTTTACTACTATACTGTTTGTTTCATTTTTAATTTAAATAAAATGGTAACATCCAATAAATATATTAAATATGTTTGGCATTTAAAATAAGAGATAGCCTTGAATTTTTGCAAGTGAATATCTTGAAAGTGTATATTACAATTTAGTACTATGCAAATAAAGCTATTTATATCAGTATAGCAACTAACTACGTAACAACCTTAACTGGGTGTACAAAATGACATTTTGGAAATTATTTTAAAAATACATACCGGTTCTGCAATATTTTCAAATTTATTTGTTTATTTTCCCAAAAATTTACGAAAAATATGAACAGATTCCCAGGTAGGAAATAGATATTTTTAGAAATTAACAATAACAATTGATTTCCATAAAATGAAGGATGTTACAATGATACGTCAGTGTGTATTCATCAAAACCTAATGAGTACCTAATATACTCCATATGTTTAGATACAGTTACAGTTACAGTTTTTACTTTAACCCACGTTTTCTTGCCTGGTTTCAACTGTGGGTGTAAATAGGGCAATTCAATAGCCCTGCCTTTTCCGTACAGAAATTAAGTAATTGGTATCATAAACTTCATCTTTATCTAGGACGTACATACTCATTACTACTACTTGTACTTACCCACAGTTACCAATTGTCATAACTACAAACTAAAACAAAAATCCGATTTGTGTAGTGTGTGTGCGCGCGTGACAGCGTGTACGTGTGTGCGTGTGTGCGTGTGTGCGTGTGTGCGTGTGTGCGTGTGTGCGTGTGTGCGTGTGTGGTGTGCGTGTGTGCGTGTGTGCGTGTGTGCGTGTGTGCGTGTGTGCGTGTGTGCGTGTGTGCGTGTGTGCGTGTGTGCGTGTGTGCGTGTGTAAGTGTGTGCGTGTGTGCGTGTGTGAGTGTGTGCGTGTGTGCGTGTGTGCGTGTGTGCGTATGTGCATATGTGCGTATGTGCGTGTGTTTGGTGTATTCAAATTTAACACAAGTAAAACTGCAGGGTAAGGAGGAGAATGGTTAATATGATTTTCTTTCATAATAAAATACTTATCTTTTTTGGGTTGTTTAATGGTGTATTTAAATTATACAATCTAAACGTTTCGATAACACTTACAGTTATCTTCGTCAGTAGTAATATTTGTAAAAATTGTTAAAGATGATGTAAATAATTTTGTCAAAGTTGAAAAATTAAAACATAAACATCAGCCTGCTATTAATACAACAGTTTGAGAAACGTATAAACAATATTTAATTTTTAATGACCTCTAGTTATTCTTTACTAAAATTTGAAATTGAATTTTTATAGTTGGCTTTATACGTTTCTGAAAAGTATAAATTTAGGCATTATTCTCAGACGAAAATTTAAAAAATAAAGGCATCTTTAAACTACAAAGTTAATTAGATTTTAACTTTAATCTCAATCCAAATAGGAGCTATAGGCCATTTTGTGAACGTCAACCAGCTGTAAAGATTTCAGAAAATAATATTTATCTCAAAAACACTATTAGAGGGGCAAGGTATAATTTCAATAAAAGATTCAAAATTATGGTTCCCATCCAAAAATGCAAAAATATATAGGGTGTTGTACTGAAAATAACAAAGTAGAGGTGACTTCCGGTATAACCGGAAGCGCTAGAAGTCTGAAAATATTTTAGTTGAAGAGAACGCAATCAATTATAGCTGATTCTAAATTTTCAAGTTTCTATTTTGGCCACAACCCCATAAGCTTCCAATGAACGCTCTCGCTGAGACACCCTGTACAGTTGAAATTAAAAATAGATTAAATTTATTCATTCTGTTTCATTGCACTATAACAGTTGCGGCATTTAAGCTAGACTGTTTAATAATAAAATCTAACTATTTATTGTTACTAAAGTAAATTAACATTCAATAGCAGACTTCAAATAAGTACTTGTACCTAATTGCTGTAGTAGGTTATTTTGTGGACCTTCATATTTGTCACACAATTTAATCAACGTCTTTATTTACAGACGGCGATAACTGTAATTCTTTTAAACTGTTAACTGGATATACACGGAAATATTTACATCGACCGATTTGAGTGCCTTTGCATAAATGCAGCGATTAAACCTGTCGACAATTTGTAAAGCGTCATCTGCGTGTGAGTACTTGAAGAAAGTTCCATTGGCAATTGTTGGGTATTTTAGTAAGGTTAAAATGGCAAGCAAGGAATTTGGTAGCGGCTTACTAGAGCTATATCGAAATAAACTGTATTTGTAACAAACGACTGGTCCCGAATACACCAACAAAAATATAAGAAATAACAGCTACAAAGAGCTAGTGCTTATTGCAAACAAAGCATGTGTTCAGAAAAATTACAAAATCTTAGAACAGCTTTTCGGAAAGAAATAATAAAAGTAGAAGATTCGAAAAGAAGCGGAGCTGGATCTGACGATATTTACCTACCTAAGTTGTGGTACTTTGATCTACTTCTCTTCACGAGTAATGACGAATTACCATGGCAAAGCGATAGCCGGAAAAGAAGATTTCCTACTAGTATTCCTGGCAATGAAAAAGAAGATAATGAAAATGAGGAGGAAGACTCGGAAGAAGAAAGTCAAGAAACACAGAAAATTGAGTTTACTGAAGGATAAAACTCACCTGCAACATATAGACCTATTGTAAAAGTAAGTCTACTCACATATTATTTTTATATTCTCAATTGTGGTAATGTTAGGTAATAGGTAATAATTAATATAACTAAGACTTTCAAGCTTTGCCCTTTGACAGCATACCAGCCTGTCATTCAACCTTTCCCATACCGTTGAGGAAGTTACAATATGAATCTATGTTTGCGTTTGCTTCTGCAGCGGAATTTCTTATACTTCTATGTTGAAGCGGAGAACGCTCAACAAAATTTTCATTTCTCCATTCGCCTTTGTCGATTGTCCAGGTTTTCTTATTGATTCTGTCAAAAGTGGATATAGTGGAACTAACGGATAGAAGAAAATTGTGCAAAGTGCAAGCGGCCGCCACAATATAATTAATAGATTCTACGTCCATGACTGATATGGCTGTATGCAAGATTCTGAATCTGCTTGTCCTTGTCCGAAATAGATGGTAGTTAAATATTCGGTTTTCATGGGTTAGCTGTCTTCTTGCATAAGGCCTTATTAAATATTTACCTAATGCAAATGCTTCATCGGAAATTAGAACAAAATCCAAGTTCATATCATTGTTTTCCTTTGCAGGAAAATTTAGTTTGTTCGATTTTAAATCGTTATAAAAGTCAGTCCACTCCAAAATTCCTCCGTCTGAAATTCTACCCTGCTTGCCGACATCGAACCAAAGAAATTTATAATTAGCACTAACTAAAGCCATAAGTACAACAGTGTAAAATCCTTTGTAGTTGTAAAACAAAGCCAGAATGAGGTGGAAGTAAATTTTGATATGTTTCCCATCCAATGCACCTGCACAATTTATGAACTGCCAACGGTTTTAAATTGTGTTGTAATTTCTCGTCACTCCCGTTGAATTGTAGGACAATAAAAATAATTCAATTAGAGTTAATCTATTATATTTATTAGTTTATTTGATGTAGTTAAATCACCCGTAACGCCAAAACAAATCGCAGCCGAAAAAAGAAGAATAGTATGAAAAAAAGAAGACCAGTCATTGACAATTGTTCACACGCATTGTGTTCTGGAAGTAATAGCACCCCTAGAACACGGCAAGTCGAAGATGAATTAGATGCAATTGCAATTAGCTGAGCAGCAAAATTGCGTAAACTAGATGATATTCAAACAGTCCTAACAGAAGATCTTATCAATCAAATTCTGAAAAAAAGCTTTTTTTGAGGAGATAACTAGAAACACAACCATACAAGAGCTGTATGGCAGTGTTATTCCATCTTCAATTACATCGTCAGACTCATCTTCATTTGCGCAGATTATGTCATAAGATAATTCAAACGACGCACTGAGGGACTGTTATTGTAACGATATGTGGTTAAAATACATTTATAACTAAAAAAATTCTTTTAGTTTGCCTTCAAATATTCTTTTGCCAGTACTTTGAACAGCACACGGCATGTTTCTAGAATAAAGTATCCAAGAGTTTGTCCAGCTCTCCCAACAGAAAATCTTCAACAATTGTAATATCGTCTACTGGCCAGAAATCTTAATGTAGCAATAAGACGTTCCTCTGGTGGTATCGCCTTACGCATTACACTGTCTTGTACAGTTAATTTGTCTTTCACTAAATCCAGTAATTATCTAAAAGTTCTTTCATTCATACGCAGGTAGTTTTTGAAATCATGAGGATCGTTTTCTTGTAGTCGCCTAAGGAGCGGTATGCGGTTCAGTTCCTTCCTCTTTAACCAAGTTTTAACCCGTTTTGTACGATTCCAAGTTCTTCTCCTTCGTTTTATTATTACGTAACCCATCATTCCAATCAGTAAGGCAGTATTAATGTCCCTGTTGTTCACTCTTCACAACTCAAGTGCACAAAACGCAAATTCACTATTTCGAACAGAGCAACTGCGACTAAATCAGGCATTTTTATTTATACTCAAAGTTTAATTGGTCATATTTTTCTGAATTCCAAAAGATCACCAATCGTAGATAAATTGACTACATTTGACCAAATATTCGTTTAAAAAAAACACACACACACACAATTAATTGATTCAATGTTTTTGGCCAGAAATATTGGTCCAATAAAACTTAGAGTTAGTAGGTTGCTTACGATTTAACTGTGAGATGTTTCCTAGCAATTCATCTAACGATTATTTGGAACAATTTATCGCACTGATAAATTTTTCCGTGTATATCCAGCCGTTAAACGTTTATTGAAACGCTTAAGAATTGTTAAAAAAATGGTGATAGTTTAGATTTTCATAAATTTTAAAAAATGCTAACACGAGTCAATATGTATATGAAAACCTACTCAAAATATTTTTTTGAAAATTTGTATACAGGGGTTATGTAAAAAATCTAGTTTAACTAAAATATTTTCAGTTTTATGCAGCTTCCGGTTATATCGGAAGTAGTCCATATCTCCGTTATTTTAAATGGAATGTACCCATTTTTATTATATTTTTAAAATCTACGTTAAATTTAAATATTAGTTTACAACAAGCATTCTATGTCTAAAATAATTTTTTTTTGAATTATTTGATTTTTTCAAAATTATTGTCAGATGCACCTGTTCACAAAAAAATGTAATTTCTCAAGGTACAAGCGAACTAGGCCAAATATTTTTTAATACTTGCACACATAGAAACTCAATTTTGCAATTTCAAAAATTCAAAAAGTTCATTTTTTTAAACAGCAACGCTATTTTTTATTGCATCAATGGATTCTACGCTAAAACATAAGGAGACTTTGTAAATATGCCCCTATTACTAAAATTTAATGCTTTTGCACAATCTTGAAAAAGTCAACACTTTTGGTAATTAAACTAAAAATTTATTTTTGCTTGGCTTTACTTGAAAGGAATCAGTAATAAACAAATGCTATTTACTTAACTCAGACTTAGATAGTACACATAAAGCAAACTATGTACTTCATACTCAAAATAAAACATTAAAACAATTCTTTTTAAAACCAAACTTGTAATTGCTTCCAACGTCTAAACATTTTTCAATTCTCTTTAAAAAGCCGCCATGAGTAGCACTCTGAATTTCTTCCGGAGAAACAGATCGAAATGCATTTCGAACTCTTTCCGGGCAATCTTCGTTTGTTATGAGTGGCGTACCATATACTATATTTTTTATACGACTCCAAACAAAAAAATCTAATGGGGTTAGGTCGGGCGATCGAGGAGGCCATTTATGAGGACTGTTCTTTGATATCAAACGATCCTCAAAGCAGTTTTCCAAAAAAATATTTGCAAACGCACTATTATGAGGTGGAGCTCCGTCATGTTGGTACCACAAGTGGTCCTAACTCAAATTTAACAGTCGTAATAATCATTTAAAATTTCAAGGTATCTTTCGGCTAAAATAATCAAAATTTTAATGCAAAATTTGAATTACAATCGTTAATCAGTTTACCATTCAAATTTTCATTCAAAATGTACCACTAGCACTACATCATTTTTTATTGAAGCAAAAACATTAAAACTCCAATGTGTTTGGTATTGCCTTTCACGAATTAGATGTGAATTTACGTCACGCCAATAATGAGAGTTATGTCAGTTAAACATACCATTTTTCTGAAATTTTTGCTTCATCAGTCCAAATTATTTTGTTCAAAAAAGTTTCATCTTCTTGACTTTTAACTAATATAAATTCACTAACATTTCTTCGTTTTACACCTAGCCTTAAGTTTTGAGTACGGAAAGTTCGATGGACACTGTAGATATTCTCAGATCTTTTTCGGCATCAGCTAATGAATTTTCAGGATGTGCTCTATAATATGCCAAAACAGTAATTTCAATAGCTTCATTGCCAATTACGGGTTTAATTTTTTCGGCTTTCCAACAAATTGACCGTAAGTTTTACAATTGTAAATAAGTCATGATAGGGTGTCATAATTACGAGTAACATTTTTTAATGTGGCAAATGTCAAATCATTTGTTTGTTGACACGATAGCATTTGTTTATTATTGATTCCTTTCAATTAAAGCTAACCAAACATATTTTTAGTTTGATTACCGAAAATGTCGATGTTTTCAAGATTGTACAAAAACTATAAATTCTAGGAATACGGACATATTTGCAAAGTTCCCCTTATTTTTTAGCGTAGAATCCATTAATGTAGTAAAAAAATTGGATTTTTGAAATTGCAAAATTTGACTCCATTTTCCAACACCCTGTATAATTTTTTAATCTATTTTTGTAAGATTCTGTAAGCTGTGAGTTCTATACGTACAAGTATTAAAAAATATTTGGCCTAGCTCGCTTGTACCTTTAGAAATTATATTTTTTACATATGCATCTGCCAAACATTTTGAAGAACATAAAATAACTCAAAAACGTTGCATTTTAGACATAGGATGCGTTTTACAAACTGACATTCCGTTTAAAATAACAGAGTTAGGGTCTACTTCCGGTATAACCAGAAGCTGAATAGGACTGAAAATATTTTAGTTAAACTAGATTTTTTAAATAACTCCTGTATACACATTTTCAAAAAAATATTTTGAGTAGTTTACCATGTACATATTGACCCAGCTCGTCGTCACAGGCCCTGTATTCTAATAGTATTTTACGTTATAAGTCCGGTAAAAAAGATATTACGTACGAATAAGTAATTAATTCGGACGAGGCGAAGCCGAGCCCGAATTTTATTGCGCAATGAGCACGTAATATCTTTTCACCGGACGAATGACGTAACGTATTTTATTTCATACTGAAAATAAAATTTTAAATATTTAAAATAAACCAAAAATGTGGTCCAAATTATAATAAAAAAAACCGCTGGTTGGCATAGTTTGAGTAGTTGCTAAGGTGACTTGTTTACCTTTTTCAAACAGTTAAAAAGTTTAAAATGAACGAGAACGCAAAGCACCAGCATTCGGAAGAAATTGCACAAAAATGTAGAGAAGCTACGGCCAAGCTTATTCCCGTAAAGTCGGAAGGGCGGTATAAAAAAGAATATGAAGTGTTTAGTGAATGGCAACGACAACATAATGTACAAAAAATGCTGGCGTGTTTGTATGATTTAGTAAGTATTTTTTGGTATTTTAAGTATAAATTGTATTTTTAATGAAACTTTTTAAATTTTTAGTCTACAAAATATTGTGGTACTTCTTTGGTGAGCAAATATTCCATGGTGAAGTCGATGTTGCTCGTGTTTGAGAATATTGACATTTCGAGATTCTCGAGGCTAAAATCATTTTTAAAACATAAAACAGTTGGTCATCTGGCTAAACAAGCAAAAACACTCAGCCGATAAGAAATTTATGAATTTCTAAGAAGTGCCCCTGATAAAGAATATCTTCTCACAAAAGTTAATAAACATTTTTATGCATTGGGGAGCAAATTATTTAGGAATCGTTTTTTATTTTTAGGTAGTTTCCATGATTGGAGTTGCTGGAGGCTGTCGCAAAGAAGAACTGTACGAAATGTCTTTGAACGATATGGAAATCACTGCTTCTCAAATGGTTATTAATATTCCTCAAACAAAAACTAATAGGCCGCGGTTATTTACAATAATTAAAGAAGCACACAGAATTAAATTTTTGGGGCTATATCAAAAATATGTAAATTTACGTCCAAAGATACTGAACATGGTACGCTGTTTTTGGGCTACAGGCATGGACAGTGCATTAATCAAAGAGCTGGAATTCACACAATTGGTGGAGTGGCAAAACGTATCGCACAGGTTCTGGGTTTAGGAAACCCTGAAACCTACACTGGACATTCGCTCAGAAGAACAGGTTCTACGCTCCTTGCCAATTCGGGAGGCGATATTTCTGTTCTTAAGCGATTTGGTGGATGAAAAAGCAGCACCATCGCAGAAAAATATGTTGAAAATTAAAATAAAATTGCTCGTATGATTCAAGGTGGAGAAAATTTTGTTGCAGTTGTTACGAGACCACGACAAGAAGCATCTTCTTCAGAAATTGTATCTGAATGCAATTCAAGCCCTGAATTCAATACATCCAGCTCCAAAGGCAATACGTGTATAAAGAGTGATGTAATTGGCACTGATACTGTGTGATTATGAAAAAAATCCTTCAATTCAAATTAATGGAAATGAAAGTTGTACCATTAATATTAATTTAAACATACCAAAATGACCTTAACTCTTATTTTTCAGTTGAATTTCACCTTAAGTCTTATTTTCAATTCAATTTTAATTCTGTATCTGTTTATTTTCTAAAAATGTGTTAATAAATTTTTTCTGCAGTTGCCTTTGAATTGAGTACGGTAAAATTCCTAGTGTACTGTAAAAAGCTACTATACCGTAAAAACGTGTTTTATAGTATGCTAGAGTATGACGTAAAACTGACAATTACAGTACAGTATGAAATAAATACAGTTTTACACCACTGTTAACATTTTCAAAAATTTAAGAAAATGACAGACGCTGTATAGTTGATTGGTTTAATACGTTGACGTTATCTAGTGACGAGTTTATTAGTCAACTCTACTAATAAATTTCCTTTATAATTAGAGCAATTATAGTTTTTGGTGCATCCTATTAATTCATGGTAACTAATAATATTATTAAAAATAAAAAAAAAGGCTAAACAAATTTATATAAAATAATGTAAAATCGTTAGTCGTGAGGGACTTTTGGTTAAAAATTCAACAAACTAAAGAAATAACCCATGGAACACAGGTACCTGAATTGTATTTAAAGTTCATTTGCTACCTACGAATATACTATTCAATTCATATAAATTGCAAATCGCAAAAACTATAAATTGTGAAGGGACAACTGTATTAGTTTTTTTGTTTAAAAAGTCAAAATATCTGCAATTGGAAAAACAATCCTTGAATTTTTTTATAAAATAAGATTAAAACTAAATAAGTTCAAGAAACCAAAATGCATTCAATTATTTATCAACTTGATGTCCATGTACGTATGCGAAACCGGTACACAGAAGTAATAAAAGCGAGTGATCTAACTTTAACCTATTATCTATACTGAAGTTGCTCGTTTTTTTGCAACGAATTTTAATTGATCATTTTTGAATTAATGAAAGACACCTAACTTTTATAAAAGGTTACTGAAGAGATAATAACGTTAATGCTTTTTAATTTTCACATAATAATTTGGTTGTGATCAAAGCTATAATTCCAACAATACTTGACTGATTACCGGTGAATAAATTCTCCTCAAGATGGGGTTAGAATTTTATTAACTCTTCACAAAAGTGATTAAATCCAGCGCTGGATTAAATGGTGATCTATGATGATTCATAAAAATGATTATTTAAAGGTCGCTTATAGTTATAATACGTACCCAAATAACATTATGCACTGCGCATCCGTAATAAATACGTTATGTGACTGAACAGAGTTTTTGTTATAACGCCATATTTACAGGATCGAAGGAAATAGATAATGATGGCTACGCGTGCTTAATATACTTATTAACTATAGCTATTTTATTTCAAAAACTTTGCTTTAATGTTTGTAAAAGATCCCTTACAAATATGGGGCTTCTCAAAATAACAAACCACGTGCTCGTATACGTTTATTCCGGTAATGATTAAATTAGATCTTTTCAAAGAGAGGTAGATAACTTGCATGTATGGGCAATACGAGCTAGTGAGAATAAGAAAATTTAGTATACCGTGAATAACAAATCATAAATTGTTATTTAGAACAATTCTGTCATTTGAAGTTTTAGGCCAGATTTCATAATCACGAGCCAAAGGCACCTTAGTAAAAGAAGACTGTTAGTTATTAAAGTTTCTTTAAAGTCAACATTAAATCAAGCGATTTCATAATGACACAGCCAATCGCATTTAACTAAAGTAAGCTTTAACAAAATATGTGGTACACCTGATTTTTAAAAAATTGTAATATTTCACGGCATCTTAGACACGAAAATATAAGGTTATGTATAGGCTTTGTATAGATGAAAGTGAATTTGTGTTTGTCTACAAACTTCTCCAGGTGTATTGTGTATTGTATTTTTGTTGTCTTATCTAGGGTTAACGTGATGAAGAGTAAACAGAGAAATAAGCTCTCTGCGAAGAGCTACTATTGGCAAAATATGGCAAACCGTAATAGCTGCATTTAATGCCAAAACAACTAACGAAAGTCGAAACATGGATCAACTGCGAGCAAAACATGACAACTTAAAAATAAAAGCTCGAAAAGTGGTTTCACAGGAAAAAACGTACGTAAAAGGAACGGGAGGTGGACCACCACAAAATCTAAATTGGGACATTGCAGTGAATGCTGTGTTACGTGTTTTAAACACAAAAACAGTTGTTGGTCTGGAGAATCCCTATGACTCCGATGCACAAAATTCAAAGACGCAGTTACTTCATGAGGGAGATGTCACCAATAAAGATATTGAAGACCTTGTGCACAATATCGATAATGACAATCACCTTATAATAAAATTATTATGTTGTTTTTGCAGCTCATTTTTTTGTTGAAGATTACAGGGATACTTGCACGTCATCAAACAGTATGGTATGTTAGCTTACATATAGGAACTGCAAACTTTAACATAATCATTTTCAGGATATCACGAGATGTAATGAAGAAAAAGATAATCATACCGAGCCACCACAGCCTTGTCAAGGCACTGAAATAAAAAAATCAGAACTTAATATAAAGAAATCTGATAAGGCCAGTCGAGTAATAATTAATAGAAAATTTTTGGACATACGTTTTTTTTCCTTAGTTATATGTTATTAACATTAAATATGATTATTTATTAGATTAAGTTACAAAAAGAAATCATTTTCAGTCTGTAAAATAGTTTTTAATGTCTTCTACAAAATTTAGTTTAGTGGCCCTGCCTTTTGGCAACATTAACGGTAATTAAAATAAAAAGTAACATTTATTATAATTTTTAGAAACGATGCAGAGATTGGTCGGATTATACTCCGAAGAAGTTAAAATTCTCCATATTTCAAAAACTGCGACCCACAGTTCCTTGCTCATTAACTCTTGTTAAAGAAGAGTGTTATAAGGTGAAGAAAGCAGTTTTGGAGAAGAAATTGGAATTAAAACAAATTGAAATAGAGGATTGTTTAAGGCAACGGAAACGTGTTGAAGAACAACATAGATTGCAGTTAGAGCTTATGCGACATGATGTTGAAGTAAAAAAGCAACAGTTAAATAAATAAAATGTAATGTAAGTAATAATAAAATATCTATTAATGTTGGAATATTTATTTCATAGGTTTAAACATTACTATAATCGTTTAGAGTCTAGTAAAATGGTTTAAAATAAGTAATTGTCAAATTTCAACGTTATTAATATTATCTTGTGCAATGGGGTCAACTTCATTCTCTTCATCAAAATTAAACTTTTTTATTTTCGTCAATAGCCAAATTGTGAACAACTGCAGTGGCGATAATGATCTGTAGGATGTACGTCATCCCATGACGTAGAATTGGAAATTGATTCATTATATAAGGCTTCTGCAGTTGTGCGGGTTTCCTGAAGTTTTGTCAAAATATAAGGTTTTAATTCATACCCAGAATCTGCAAGGAGTAAAGAGTTACGGAACTCTCTTTCTTCAAACCTTCTTTTGAGTCTACTGTTGTTGAAAATTGTTTGATCATGGCTTGATCCAGGCCATCTGGCCACAATGTCCCTTATTTTTAAACCAGGATCAGCAACAGTTTGTACGTTGATGGCGAAAAACTGTTTGCTGCACCTAAAAATTTCAGCGTCATCACCACCAGGTAAATCTATACGAATTAAAGTGCAGTCTAGTGCACCTATTACTTTAGGAAATCGTGCAATTCTGTAAAATTTTTCAGACACAGCATTCATTTCCTCCTGCCATTTTAATATATTGTGCACTTAATGATGCTATTGCATTTGAAACTTTAATATAATAAATAGAATAAAGGTTTTAACACAGTTTTTTTTATCTGTAATTTTAGTTAGTAGTTTTTTGCGCTTGTGTAGCAGTTATTGTTGTTTTGAATTGTAAAAAGTTTGTGAAAAATCACCTGTATTCACTATATCAGATGTTGTAAAGTTTTCGTTTCCTGGAGTCACTATCAAGTTAGATAACTTCCAACCTACATATACATATACAGGTATAGAAAGTTATGCAATCGACTTTTTTTCACTATCGCTAAATCGACTTATTAGCTCATTTTACAACGTTTCGCCTATACCGGCCATTTGCGTATGTGCGTGCGTGTACGTGAGCGTGCGCGTGTGTGCGTGCGTGTGTGTGTGCGTGCGTACGAGCGTGCGTGCGTACATGTGTGTTTGCGTGTGCGTGCGCGTGTGTGCGTGCGTGCGTGCCATTTAAAAAAAATTCAAAAAGTTGTTTTTACGAACAGTGGCACGCCCTGTAAGTTATTAAAAAAAATATGAAAATTAAAATATTTCAAAATGCTACAGGACCACCAAAAATGTTTTGTCATTTTAAAATAAACCAAAGTCGCCTAACAAATCAGTGGCGCGGCCGCAAATGGGATAATTTTTTGAAAAACGATTGAATATCTCTAAAACCAAAGGAGATACACCCATACAATTGAGTATCGAATGAAAGCGTATTTTATGGGCTTTCCAAAAATATAATAGGGTGTTTCATTAAAAAAATAAATAAATTTAGTTTGCTCCAACAACGTGAAACACCCTGTACGATCAAAAATATTTTTGTATGTAGTACCTACTTAACCCGTGGTCCAAAAATAATTTCGCTAACTTATTTCGTCTTTGTTCAATCTGCCACCCCTCCCTTTTTTGACCACCCTGTATATTCTCGAATATTTAAATTTGGTGTATATTAAGTAACAACGATATTTGCACTGATGAAACACATTAATTACATGCAGTATCTTAAGTAAGCAAAATTATCATCACTGGTGAACCGTAGATTCGTTTAAGCTGACAGTTTGTTCGATGATATGGAAAATATGACAAATTCCATTATCTGTTTTGAATGATATGCACGTAGAACCAAAAAGGATGTTATACAATAGTTAATCCAAGCCACTAATGCAGATTGTATATGTATAGTAAACCATTAATTGGTTTATATTTCTAGTGAACGGCAAACCCATATTATCTATAATCTTAAATAAATTACAATAATCTAGTTAGAAGTATAAAGATTTCTGAATATAATTAAAAATAACTTGATTTTTACGATCTGAAAGATGTAATAAACAAATAAATGATACTCAATGTAGTAATGTAATTAACCTTTAAAATTGATATACATATTTATATAAAAAACTAATTCAAAACTAAATGGCAATGTGTTTGAAATGGTATACGGCACGTGTTTACGGAAAAAGAGATCAATGTAATTGCTATTAAAAAATCTTAATATTTTTATACATATAAACGCAGAACTTTCTATGTATCACATGTGAAAGTAAAAATAAATACATCAACACATAAAAGGAAACAGTTTTTATGCTCAGAATGTTGTCTTTAAAATTAAATAACATAGATGTAATCGTTACTTAGAGAAAGTTATAAGAAACCAAATCGTGTTAGTCATTAGCGAGTGCAAAGAACTTGAAAATCTCTTCAGGGACCTCTTCTTATTAATTACTTCTATCTAGATCAGTGCCTTACAATGACAAAATAAATGAAACAAATAAAAGCGCACTTCAGTATTAAATTGGAGAAACTGCCAACTTCATTGTTTAATGTTAATATTTTTCTTATCACAATACGTACGCTATTGTAACTTTCACTAAATTCTTTTAAATCCGAATCTCTCACGCACGTTTTTTTCAAACGTAATTATTCATAATTATTTAACACATTTCATATTTGGAGAAGGCTGCTGTAATAATCTACTAATTGATTTACTCCAGGTCTGTATTAAGACCACCTTGTGTGATATAATCAAATGTGCATGGGTATATGTTTCACGCATATAATACCGCTTATTACATATACAGAGTGTCCCAAAACGCACCGGGATTATTTCAGAGGTGCATTCCAAAACTAACCGTTAACGAGTTATTGCCTGTTTTATAAAAAAAAATTAAACAAATATTTAGTTTTAACATAAATAATATTTAATACACCGTTATTATTCAATTTATAAGAAATGTTCAAAATCTATGTTGAAAATGCAAGCGCCTTCTTAAATGAGGATTTTCTGCAACACATTCATGTAAATTATGATAGTGATACCATCTTGTGTGCAAGAAGTTTCGTCAGTCCATAAAATATGCCGTAGGTTTACATTATTTTGCACCCAATTACAAAACTTTAAACGAGCTTCAAAATTATTACCTAGAGCTTGAATTCTTTAATAATGGTAACGACTTCATCTTTTATTAAACAAAAGTATGAAATTGGAGTTCTTTTAATGGTGCAAGAAAATGCACAATTGAGTTACGAGAAATTGGGGCAAAAACTTATATAGCAAAGCAGTATTAATCAAATTAAGTAGAACTATTCAAAAACTAAAAAATAACAAAAAAAGCTATTTGACACATACCTTTTTAACAGATGCTCAGAGTTATTACCATTATTTCTCAATACAAACATGAGGTCTTCGTTTAAAGGATAGTCTAACACGACTTAGGACATTTGCATTTATTAAACGGAAAATATCGCGTATTCTTTGTGTCATGTCCTCCGCAGTTGCTGGTCTACGTTTATACACATTCATAAAAAAGAAGAAATCAACCGGAGCAAGGTCGGGGGACGTGCACGCCAACGATCCAGGTTTCATTCGAAAATAGTCGAACTACTCGATGATAATGTACATGGGCTCCATCCTGCTTCAGCTACATGATCCTTTCTGTACGTAAATCTACGTTTTACATCATAAAAAAAGAACGGGCCGATTACTTAGCCCCAAGAGTTCCGCCTCAGACATTCAATGACCATCTATTTTGATGACCAATTGTGTGCCCACAATGAGGGTTAGAAGTCACATAATGCATGTTGTGTCGATTAACAGACCCATTACTCTTAAAAGTTGGTTCATCACTAAATAATATTGTATGCATAAAGTTCCAGTCGTTATTAATAAAATTGTGCATGATTTCTGAAAAATTTACTCGATTTAAAAAATCATCTCCAAAAAGCGTTTGATGTAGCTCAAGGTGGTAGGAATGATCATTGTGTTCTAACGTCATTCACACACAGACATACGGACACACGAGCACACGGACACACGGACACACGGACGCACGGAGACACGGCGACACGGAAACACGGAGACACGGAGACACGGAGACACGAACATATGGATTCAGTCACACGGACACACGAACACACAGACACACGGACACACGGACATACGGACACACGAACACTTGGAC
>JARFJB010002451.1:2250000-2287500 GCA_036346205.1 Vesta saturnalis
GACGCACACGTGAACACGCGGACACCCGCACACACGGGCACACGCACACACGGACACACGATCGCACGGACACACGGTCACACGGACACTGCCATTCGGACACACGGGCACACGTTTGCATGGACACGCAGATACTCGAAATAAAAGCTTCAAATAGAATTTTAAATTCTACTAATCCTTTGGAAGTTGTAGAGGTGTCATTGCCTATTACTCCGTTGGACACAAGTGCTTTACGACTTGGTAAACCTAAGCCTTCCAAACATTTTTTCTGTTACAATAGAAGCTGCTACAGCAGAGTCTGTGAAAGCGGAAACAGATTAAACATTCCCTTTCCGATTAGCAACTTATATAAATGCAGTTGGCGAAAGATTCATTGAGGAATTTACCATTCTAACAATGCAACGTTTTCAAGTATAGGAAACATTATTTTGAGGCAAAGGAGCGGTGAGTTATCTAACCTTTGAGTAAAGTGCAACAAAATGTGGCGTGTCCGTCGAAAATTCTACAATTAAAGGTGCTACAAAAATGTTTAAATCCGTGTGAAAGACTCTAACATACATTATTATCTTTCACATATTGATGTCGAGAGTGTGTTCTCTTAGATAAGGATTTTGAACGTGATGTTACTCTTTTCTATAATTGTGCACCTGAAGAGCCTAAGTTTGGCCTACGTGCTAATGCACCCAGGAACTCTTAGGAGGGTGGATTGCGGAATATTAAAGTGTCAATAGATGTCTATGAACGGTTACATATGATAAGTGAGAGCAAAACAGGAACTAAGGAGATCATTCTACAATTTAGAATGTGCATTGCGCCCGTTTGATAGGATAAGTGGAGATTTGTACTGTATATTGATGATGTGAATGAATGTTCCTAGTAAAAGTGACCAGAAATGGCATCAAAGAATGTAATTCAGCAGCGCGATAACCATTGTAACATCGATAATACAAAGACTCAACCGATTCTATACTCAAGGGATTGTATGCCAGAAGCAAGGACGGGACGTTTATAAACCTAATCGCTCTTTTTTGAGTACAATCAACGATATCGAGAGCGTATTGGGGAGTACAAACCAGGGGTAAGAATTATATTCTAGATGATGTGTAATTTGGGCCTTATTCAGCAGAAATAGTACTCGGGAGGTAAGGTACTGCTTAGATCTGTACAAAAAGCCTATATTACGAGCGGCTGCTTTGGTAGCTAACAGAGGATGGTCAACTCATGATAGGTTTGAAGATACAGTCATTTCTAACATAGTAATAGAGTCGTAAAACTTAATATCTGAGGCATCCATACTTACAACAGGAAATGATCGATCTTTTTTGGCGGACACAAGGCAACACTGAGTTTTGTTAGGATTAAATTGAATTAGATTATTATTTTACATTCGAGCATACGTTGGATGTATTTGTTGATTGAAGAGTGCTGTCGTCAGCAAAGCAATAGATCGGGTTAGTCGTTGAAAATATAAGATCATTTATGTATAGTAGAAAAGTGGCTATAACTGATCCCCGTGGAACTCTCGCGTTGATGCTAATTTCTTCTGAAAAAGAGCCATCAACTACAACACGTATTCGTCTTTTGTCAAGGAAACTAGAAACCCAGTTGATGACCGTATTATTTAACCCAAATGAGGTTAGTTTGGCAAGTAAACACTTATGCGAAACTTGGTCAACAGCGTTTGAGATATCTGAAGCGACTATAACTGTTTCACTGGATTGTTCTAATGTGTTATTTCAAACTTGGGACACATGAAAGATCATCTGCTGAACAACTCTGCTTAAACCAATATTAGTGGTCACTAAGGAGTTAGTTAGTTTCAAACAAAAGAGCAGTTGCTGATTAATGGTTTTTTCCATGATTGTAGACGAAATGGAAGTGATGGCAATTGGTCGGTAGTTTGAGGGATCGGTCTTATCACCTTTTTTGTGAATTGGTTGAACATTTGCTAACTTTCATCATGAAGGAAATCCCCCAGAAAAGACATACATATCGAATAGAGCTTAGATACGACTGGTATTGGTTCGGGGCAGCATTTATTTAAGACAATAGCGGGGATACTGTCTGGGCTAATCGCCTTATTGAGATCAAACTGATAAGCGATTGTAGGAGCTTGTATCGAAAATGAATTGGTTTCACAGCGTATGAAGAACAGTTGACTAGAGGGCATCTTTTCCAGAATCATCGCAACACGAGTTTGATGCAAATAAATCCACAAAAAGATTGGCTTTGTCTACAGAATTCGTCAAAAAATGTAATGGGGGAAAATGAAGATGTACCAAAGTTCTTACGGATGGCTTTAGCTAAAGGCTGCCTAGAGAAGATATAGCTAGTTCATTGCATTTTCATTGTTCAAACCACTTTTTAGCTTTAGTGATAACACTTTTGCAGGTATTTCTAGCACAAACGTAGTCTCCGTAACTTTCGACCGTTTTATTAGATTTCCATTTAATATAAGATTTATTTTTCAAAGATTGCATCAGCACAAGCCTTACTGAAACAGGGTTGGGAACGTGAATGACTTATATGATTTCGTTTTTTTTTTGGGGAATGTATAACTCCATGTTCATGAAGATGACTTCAGATACTTGAAAGAGCAGTGTCCGAAGAAGAGGACGACTTAAAACATAATCACGCGATGGCAAGGTTCCAAAGAAATCCAGTGAAGTGAAGTGATTTCTATTGGACAATAGTCATAGACCTAGAGGGGAAAGAAGTTTCATGAACAAGTGGGTTTGATATAAGAAAGACATCTAGAAGATGTGGAGTATGGTTAGGGTTATGTGGGATTCTTGTGGGTTTAGAAATCAATTGTTTGAAATCACATGAAATAGCAAATGTTTCTGCAATATGACCAGCAGGATTAGTAGTATATGAAAATCGAAGCCAATTAGAGTTATGAACATTGAAATCTCCCAGAATTGGGATATCGCAAGATGGAAACTGACACAGAAGGTAGTCAACTTTTAAATTAAGGTAATCGAAGAAGTCTTGAAAGTTACTGTCATTAGGAGTCCTATAATGCAACAGTTGAATTTCACAAATTTAGAATTAGAATATTTAAACCAAATCACGTCGAATTTTTTTTTTAATTCTCCAAGGGAGAAATCCTCTTGCAAGCCATGCTGTCCATACCATTTTATCGAAAATTAGAGTGAAGATTGTATTGGGAAAATGCAAGTCGAGCGAATCGGAGCTTTCAGACTAGACTTGTGTTTCAGATACAAACAAAATGTCAGGTTATAATTGTTCAAGAACAGCATTAAGATTAGAACTTCTTTCTAAAGGAGGCAAGGCGCTTTGCTAATAGATACATAAGGTAAAAGGTAATTTGTGACTATTGGTTATAAGGTTAGTATCTTTTGTGGTATTCTTGGTAGAAGAATTAATACTAGAAGTTTCAAAGAAATTCTAGAAAACCAAATAAGGTTTCTATAAGTAGGTACATTCAAATCAGCATGATCTATCCCAAATCGATTTTGGGTGCTTCTAACGTATTTAATATTAAATTGAAAGTAATGAAATCTGGTAAACATGTTGGAAACTTTAGAGATTTTAGTGCCTCTAAGTTTTTAGAAGGTATCCGGCTCGAAGGACCAAATGTTTATGATGTGGATTGAAATCTCTGAATATAGATTTCGAACTGCAATTCCAAACTATGATGGATGGGTTTTGTAGACTGTACTTGTTTCTTCTATTCTATTCTACATGGAATGTAATGTTACATGGACGAACAATGTTTTATTTTCGGAATTTATACAATCGGAATTACAACTACATATTAAAATTAATACTTTTTCGTTTTACTGGATTACATGTTTTTTAAAGAAGACAAAAATCTGTATTCTCTTTTTTTGTAACTATGGTGACTGCGCCAGATCACTTCTATTTTCCGGTGCTTATTTACGCAGATTTTTTATGCTAACTATACACAGTAAATTTAAAGAATATCTTGCAGGCGTACCCCCTTTTCCTGTTTTTGGTGCCTCATTCATTCCAAGTACGTATTAGATTATTAAACCTGCTTATATTAAATATTAATGTACTTAATCCGGACCTGTTTGATATAAATTGTAATTTATGACTGGAAAGGAATTGATTTGAATAAATGCCTCATATAATCTATTTAAGTTATCTTGAATTTGTATCGTTGCGCTTATTCGCCATGGATTTTAGTGTACGATGCTCCTTCAGAGAAAGTAACAAATTTATAAATTAAATTACTTCATTTCTAAAATTGAATAATTTAAAAGTTAAATATCCGGAGAGGATTTATATAAGATTGACAAATTTGATGGTGCGGTAGAAAGAATCGCAGTGACCAAAACGTAAAACTATACTCGTAGTAATTGATAAATGTTTTTAACATGTGAAGAAAAATAAATTAATAACATACATATAATTGCGAAGCGTATGGTACTAAAAATTGCTTACAACATTCATAATGTTGTGTATGCATGATTTCATTATATGCATATTTCGCACCTTTTCCCCATTTGAAATCAAAACTGTCTGATGTTACGTATACACCTGGTTTATAAACATGGATTGTTTCAAAATTCAATTGGTAAAACACTCGTCTAAATGTCCAAGGAGACAGTGGCGCTATAAAATACTGTATTTGAGAAATATTACGTATGATAAGTGACTTTACTTTTAAAATCGTATGAAACGACATGCGTGCGGCCTCGATATACCACAGGCCAATGACCACTCCAATGTTAAAACCAGACAAAACTTATAGGAAATTTTTTTTTTAATTAACTTGCATTTTAATGTGACGTATTACCTTTTCGTTGGATTTACGTAAAAAAATTTGCTATGACGAGAATATTCGACTGTGACGTCAGAAACTAGAAATGTACGGAAATTAACAATATTAAACGAGCAATTTTAAATTCATACCGTGACGTATTTGTAAGAAGTTCTTAACTTAGCATTCATCTGAATGAATGTATTTTTATATGAAACACAAACTGCATTATAAATATATTCCAAATGTGACAAAAATCTGTAAACAATTTTTTATTTTCTTTACGTAGGTATGTTAATGCTTTCGAAATTTTGTTTCAATACATTTTAGGTTTTGACGAAGTAGTGACGTGTTATCAGAAGAGCCAAATTAATTAACAGTGTGTTAGTTAATGCGTTTAGTCGTTCGATGGCCTTCATTTTTAATTTTTATAATCAAGCAAATGAACATATTTCGTGCTATTTAAAAGTAAAAAAATATGACATTAGAATTTAGTCCAATATCAATAATAATGAAATAATAATTTTAAAGAGGGTCAGTTGTGCATTAATAAGCATGTAAACAAATTGCATTTAGTTTGAAACCAGTCATTACATGAAAATTACATGACTTTTTATGCAGTCATTAGAAAGAAAGATATAAATTGTTTACTAATTAGAGGAAGTGGACACGTCGCGGTATTGTTCGCATAATTTTGAGTTAAAAAAAGGGAAATTTTGTACAAGTTTGCATTTGGCTACATGCACCCATTAAAGTTTAAAATAACTAGATATGTTGAGGATTTTCTATAACTTGTGTAAGGTCCATTAAAGCATTATAAAGAAATGTACTCTCAGTTTTCCTTTTCATAGAAAAATATACCGGATATCCCACCTAGGTCAGACAGCGTCTGTGTATCTTGGTAATACATTATCACAGAGCTTTGTGGACAAAATCGTAATAAAACTGCGTGTGAGAAGTTGGAAACAAACTTTCAAGTTCGCCGGATCTCCACTAGGGGGCGCAGTAGGTACACTAAATTAGAAAATCAAGCTTTTGTACAAAAATGTATCAAGTTAAGGTACTAAGACGATAGAAAGTATTTATTTAGCCATGTTATATGGCTAGTAAGTGTTTTACATTTTAAAATTATTCTTGACTATACAGGGTATTCCAAAAAACAGGGCAAGGCGAAGTTAGTATGTTTTAATAGAACACCCTGTATATCATGCAATTTTTGGATTCTACGTACAATTATAAATTTCATGCATGTATAATTTACGGTTTTTAAAATAATTCGAATTTTATTCAAAAAATCGCATTTACAGGTAGAACGTTATTATTAGGTACCATCTTGTGTTTTGTTAGGAAAATTTTTATATTTGGAGCAAGGAAAAACCAAGCCTAAGCCTGTGTTCCGAAGAAGAAATATTCGAGATAAATACTACAGGGTGTTCAAAACATATATTCAAACTTGCGAAACTGTGAATTCAAAAATATCATTTCTCAACTAGAACACCCTGTATATTTTTACGCTGAATTAAAGAGAATAAAAAATCACACAATTCTTCATAAGTATGTCCTCACTGTTTTTGCGTTATTTTGATATTTCTATATTATTCAATACTTGTTATGATTATTCGCAGTGGCCATGAAATTTGAAAACAAGAGAGACAAAAAGTTGCATTAAATACTAAACACTAACATAGATATAAATTAACTGCAACAGAAAATATATTACGTTATGATTAGAACTTGATATAAAATAAACGAACATTCTCAAGTCATTGGATAATTCAACAGTTACAAATAAGTTCTTCTTAAAATATGTTCGAAAAGGTTCCTGCTCAATGCATCCATTTAGTCGTTTTATTGTTTTCCCTCACGTTTCCCAGCATCTGCAGTGCTATCGTTTCACAAGCGTCGCGTGTCTTGTCTTCCATATCTTTTTTTGTAATGGAATATGTGACCTATACACGTTCTTTAATATATCCTCATAAGAAGAAATCTAGAGGGGTAATATCGCGCGACTTTGGGGGCCACTGGACAAAACCTCCACGCTCAATCCCTTTTTCAGGATAATTATTAAATTCAGAAATTCACGCACAGTGGTACTGCGGAGGGGTACCGTTCTGTTGCAGCCACAAAACATGTCGTTCATCATTACTAAGCAGATGAAGGACGTTAAGCAAAACTTCTTGCATGACCAGTCAGGGGAGTGTTAAAAAAAAGTTCAATAATTCTGTTGTGGAGAATCCCACACCAAACATTTATGGGTAATAATGCATATAATGACTATTTACAGCACCACTGCTTCTAAACGTAGCCTCGTCAGAAAACACAATATAAGGTAAAAAGTTTGGATTAATCTCAAGTTGAGCACTGGCAAAAGTTTACTCGTCTTCCGAAGACATCATTGCGTAATTTCTGGTGTAATTCAATATGGAGTAGCGTCCCCAGGTACCCTATTTTGAAAAGTGAACTTATTTGTAATAATGAAAATTCAAGAACAAAACAATCGCTAAGTGATTTATCTTGATTTTACTGACAATAATGCTACTATTACTCAAACTAATTGCTTTCCTTACTTTGACTTTCCTAATTAGAACATTATAATTTATTTACAAGTCTGATTACTCGCAAACCTCAAGTCTGATCAAACGAAGTGACCGTCTAGTGATAGGTATGTTGTGCTATTTGACTGAGATAGGCCGGATGAGGTAAGCGTTGCATCATGTGGGGCAAGTAAACAAGGAAACTACTCAAATTAAAATTAATGAGCTTTGCGCAATGGTGGTTCAGCCCGTTAATGTACTATTGTGGGAAAGAACCACCAATAAAACCCATAAATAAGTAAATTAATAAATCAAATAGTTACACATAAACACAATTGTGCCATAAATCATCAGGATAAAAAACCAATCATGCCGGTCTTTAAGTAAATAAGCACATAAACAATAAGACAAATTACGGTACATATAAAATACAACAACAGTAAAATTGCACAGGTGATAAGAAGGTAAAGGCAAGGACAAAAGAAAATAGACAAGGAATTTACACATACACAATTGTTTAGTGACTACTAAAGTACAAAATACATACGAAAATGTACAATAAATTACACATGAAGAGAAATTAGTTCGCAGGCAAACAATTCTACTTAACAAACTGCCTTACTAGGGTCATTTATAAATAGATCATAACATCGTGACCGATGTATAAGTTTGAGTGCGTTAGAAAAATACAGCGTCCCTTTTTCAGGTCACACATTCATCTATACGACAATAAAAACAATAAAAATAAAATTCGAGGTGTTTAATGGTTATCTGGACTCGGAAATTGCACATTACAATTAATAACCAGAGCGGTATCCTGTACCCGTTCGCCCACGCCGCACCTCTACACAAATATAAATATAAACAACAAACAACAATGCTAATTCACACAAATACAAGAGGGAGCCCTGTACTGTCTTTCATTTTAGCAGATTTCAGCTTAATGAGCCCGCGTGCGAATGAGATACCTTTGCAAGGCAATGCTCGATTTTGAATACATTATATACGCTTGTAAAATTATTTGCTGCCAGTCTTAATTTATATTAGTTTTGCTAATGGGTAGACGACAAAAATATTTATAGACCGAACGGTTTACAACTGGCGTTTCTAGTTAAAACAAATCAAAGCATCCGGGTCAATCAAAATTTCAACAGCAGCCCCCTGGTTTCCAACTAACCATGTCTACTCCCGAAAATAAACCCCCGTTTTTCAAAAGTAAAAAAAAAACAAAAAACATTAATTTACGTTGGGACAGTTTCATATATTATTGCACGACATTTTAATTTTAAAAATATGCATTCGTCCGTAACAAGCGCTACCGTAAGGTCTCAAGTTTCAACGTACCCACAAAGATATCTTTTGATCAAACACTGTTAACCCATTCTGTCACGGTCACAATTGCGATTTGAACTGGTAAGGATGATACTTATATTTTCTAGTTTTCCCATTGACAGTTGAGTGTGACATTTCCCATGATACTGCGATCTGACGACTACTATCATTTCTTTTCTTCAATATGAAGTAGAATTTCAACTTCTTTTTTCTATACACCACTTTGCGTTTTACATAATCCACAGTGAGCGTCGAGCAGGATACTTAATTCTGTATAGCCTTTCAGCAAGAAGCCAATTTTTTTGAGCCTCTCCCAACACATAAACAATATCAATTAATTTACTATGTGAGTGATACATTATTTTACTTTTGAACACACAAACCTTCACAGTCTTAAAGTGCTAGCAAAATGCAACAACAGTTTGACAGGTCAAATATTTGTCACTTGAGAAATTATGTTCATGGCTACTGCGAATAATCACAAGAAAAATCATTGAAATATTGAATTATATAGAAAAATCAAAATAACTCAAAAACAATGAGCGATAGGTATAGCTTATGAAGAGTTGTGCACTTTTTTATTCTCTTTGACACAACGTAAAAATACACTAGGTCTATTTCAGAAAAGTGATATTTTTTAATTTCAAGTTTCGCATATTTGAACACATATTGTGAACACCCTGCAGCATTTATCTATAAAACTTCTTCTTCAGAACATGGGCTTAAGCTTGGTCTTTCCTTGGTCCAAGAATAAAAGTTTTCCTAACAAATCACAAGATGGCCACATAATAATAAAGTTATACCTGTAAATGTGATTTTTTGTATAAAATTCGCATTTTCTAAAAACGTAAATTTTACATGCATGAAACCTACATATATAAAGTTTTATAATTGCACGTAAAGTCCAAAAATCGAATGATATACAGGATGTTCCATTGAAAAAATACTAACTTTATCTTACCCAATTTTTGTCTGCTCCATTGAAAAAATACTAACTTTATCTTGCCCAATTTTTTTTTGGAACACTTACTAGTCATATAATATGATAAATACATTTGATTGGCAAAGGTTACCCATAAAGCACCAGTTTACTTTACTCTTATCATTCACTTACCCGGTATGTGTTAAATTTCTAGAAAATTTAATATTTTCTGTCTCTCTTGAAAAGTATTGGCGGGACTGTAAACATCTTTTGAAAAAAAACTTCAGTTTGCTTCAATCAAAACTAACAAACTGAGTCTCGTTGAAAAGAACTCTCTCCGCTCCATCATTTGCGCTATAAAAATCTTCTTTACTTCTCTCAGTGGTCGATAGAAGGTGTATTTTAAAAATCTGTGATTTTTTAAAATGTGAAATGCGAAAACTGCTTCCCTCTAACTTCAATCATAACCCAGATGGTATTCATATTTTTCAGTAACTGAGAAATCCGTATTCTTTTTAAATCGATACTTTTATCAAGCTGACTTTGAATTCAAATACGTTCTATATCTCAAAAAACGAAGTAGGCTATGACAATTAGGAAAACGCCATCCTTCGTTTGACCACAAAAATGACACAGTATTGCGGTAACCGTATCCTCATATCTTCACTCATAGCTGAGATACCCCGTTATACGTACCGTACCGAGGGATGAGTGGCCACACGTAGTTGGTCGTTAACGGTGTCTGTCGGGTAACTGGCTACTCCTGGTAGTATTTATAGCCTTGTCATGGTAAGGGAGCACTGCCATGGTGGACGTAGACTTCTTCCCAACTCGTGGGACTGTTATGAGAGAACCTTATCAATCTGTAGAGGAAAAACCTCAAGCTGGTAACCCCTTTGCCAAAGGAGGGGCGGTGTGTAGGTCTCTAAACTGTTGAGCCCCACCCAGAAACAAAGAGAAGAATGTATAGAAGCAGAACTAAGAGATGTAGAATCGACGGAGGAAAATGGAACAAACAACATCGAAAATGATCAGTTATCAAGTAAAAGGAAAAGATATAGAAAACAAAAACGAGAGTCGACGGACAAACTCATAGAAAAATTATTATCTTTCAGTGAGTTTTATCATATTATCACCATGGACAAACTTGATCTTTTGTCACTATCACCATTCCTTGTTCAAAAACGTATTTTTGAGGCTGTAGGGAAAACTGTATTAATTAAAAAAGTTGGTGCAAACCAACTTAGCGTAACGGTCGAGAGTCAGGAAGATCTAGATAAGCTCCGAAAAATGGAAACGATCGAAACGAAAAGTGTAGCTATAAAACCGGACGACCGAATGAATAAATCAGTTGGTGTAATTACTAGTGCTGATATGTTAATATGCAGTGCAGCGAAACGGAAATACTAGACCATCTGAAGGACCAAGGCGTAACTAATGTGGAGCCCTTAAAAAGGAAAGAAGTTGATAGCCTTCTTCCGACCACTTCACTCAAAATCACATTTAATAAACCAAAGCTTCCTGAATACATTAAAGCAGCTTACCTAAACCTTAAAGTCCGCCCATACATACCAATGCCTGTGATACGGTCACCTATCTAAATGATGCACAAACCAACAGGTATATGTATGTGGCAAACCACAGATGACAATAAGAATGAGTGCCAATCACCACCAATCTGTGTGAACTGTATTGGCCCGCATGAGTCCACACTGTAAAATTATCGAGAAGGAGAAGGAAGTCTGTAAGGTCAAAGCAACATATAATGTAACATATAGGGAAGCAAGGGCAATGGTGTACTGGAAATCATACGTGCAAAGAGACATATCCTACGCCGCTCGTGCAGTAACCACAAAAATGAGATAAGAAGCCGCATGAACAAAGCAAATGTACCCACAGTACCGCTTCAAAGCCAAAGACCAGTAAACAAGCGCAGGAAACGGAAGAAACTGAAACGGAAGCTGAAGCTACACCTTCCCAACAACAAAAAAAAGGAAAGGCTGGCCACGAGGTCTACCACGTACAAGCCAACGGAAGATCCGTTAATCACTACTTACGTTTGGAAAGAAAAACCACCCAAACAATAACTGTAATAGTAAATCTGTAATAATAAATTTGTGACATAAATCTGTGATATAAATCTGTGGTATTTTTAATTTATTTAATCTTATTTTTTTACAATTTTAATAGTCAATTGTCTAATAACACCTCTTTTATTGATGAAATTATTGGGCTAATTAACTAATAGTTCACCTATTCGATCTATCAACAACTAAGAAAATCGTGGGATGGAATATAAGAGGTGTTAAAAACAAGTACGATGAATTAAGGCATCTAATCGGCCGATACAATGCAACGATTTGTGCTTTACAAGAAACCAAACAAAAACCGGGAGAAGAATTCAGATTTGATAAATACAAGCCATTTAGGAAAGACGTACTGACCGGACCAGGAGGTAGGAGCCATGGAGGGTAATGCTGATGATAAGAAGCGATGTTCCTGTAAGAGAAATCACAATCTCAATCTCTTCAAGCATGTGCAGTCGAAGTCAACTACCCTCTAAAAATGTACATACTGAACATTTACTTACCAAATAACTCCTGGACAGTGCCGCAGCTGAAAGACCTCCTTTCTCAAGTACCTGAGCCGAAATTTGTTGTTGGTGATTAAACTGCTATAGCCCCACATGGGGATCATTAAGCACTTCAGCTGGAGGAGCTAAGTTAGAAGAAGTCTTAAACGGTACTGCTCTCTTTATTCTAAATAACGGCCAATATATGCACTTCAACGTGGCTAGTGGAAGCTTTAGTGCAATAGACTTATCACTTGCATCGCCGCACTTCTCGGTGAACTCAATCTGGACAGTACTAGAAGAATTGCACCACAGCGATCATTTTCCAAATTGTGATAGACCTTCATAAAACTAAACACTGTTATGAAAATCATCCAAAAAGGTCAATAAAGCAGGCACAATGGGCATGTCTTTGCCTAAACACTGATCACTCCTGACGTTGAAGTCGAGATAGACGAGGCGGTTGCCAACATAACCAAGCCTATAGTAGAGGCAGTAAGAAAATCTATCCCATTCTCAAAAGGTAAGCTAAATCGGTGCCCAGTACCGTGGTGGACTCCTGAAATTGAAAAAAATAACAGAGAAAAGAAAACACTTTTCAATATATATCGCAATGTGGAAAACCTGATATCCCTTAAAAGAGTCCGTGCGCAACAAAGACGCATAAAACGAGAAGCTCTAATACAGTCCTGGCGGAAATATACGAGTTCACTTACTTCTCCCAGCAACAGTAGTCAGATGTGGAGAAAAGTCCAAAACATCATGGGAACCAGGAAACTACCAACTCTCCCTGCCATCAATATTCAAGGCGAAATAACAAACAATACAGGTCAGGTGTCCAACCACCTCGGCAATTACTTTGCCGAAACTTCCAGTAATAAGTCCTATAGCGAGAGATTTCTACGTTGGAAGAAAAGTGAAGAAAAGAACGTCATCGATTTCGGGGTTGACGGTGACCAATGATATAATTTACCTTTCACGATGATGGAACTGGAAAACGTATTGAGATTCCACGTCAGGTTCCGATAGTATCACCTATTCTATGATCCAGCATCTTCCCCTATAATAAAAATGTGTGTATTAAATGTATTTAATAAGATTTGGAGTACTGGTACTTACCCAATTAAATGGAAAGAAGCCGTTATTCTAGCCCTGCCTAAAGAAAATAAAGATGCGACGAAGGCAGAAAACCTACGGCCAATTTCACTTACACCTTGTTTAGAAACCATGGTTAATGTTCGGTTGGTAACTACCCTAGAACAACGTAAATTAATTAGTACTTGCCAGGCAGGGTTTAGAAAGGGACATTCGACGCTTGATCAGATACTTCATGTTGACCAGATAATAAATGAATCTTTCACAAAAAGACAACATACACTTGTGATGTTTTTCGATCTGGAAAAGGCATTCGATACCGTCTGGCGGTATGAAATTTCCAAAAAAATGAAATTATGAGGATTACGTGGTAAAACTTTCTAACTGACCGACGCTTTTTGGTTCAAGTTGGAAGCTTCTTGTCGCAATCGGTAGCTCAAATAAACGGAATTCCGCAGGGATCGATTCTGAGTGTGACCATGTTTAGCATTGCGATGAACGGAATAGCAGACAGAATAAGCAGATCGACAAAGAAATTGCTCTATGTTGACGTTAAGGAAATGCCGGAAAGACTACAAATAGACATTAACATCCTGTTACATGCAGCGATAATGAAAGGATTTAGATTTTCTACAAGAAAGACGGTATGTGTACATGTGTACATGTGTACATGTGCAGTTTGCGGAAACCACACGATGAATCTCTAGTTTTCCTCGATGTTAACGCCTTAGTATGTAGTAAAATCAAATACGGCTCTCCAGCTTACATGAACGCGGCTAGGTCACATACAAAGAAAGTAGTAGCGAAAAGCTATGCTTCTTGTGACAGGTGTCTTCAGAACATCGCCAACAGAATGTTTACATGTGGCAGCGAACATATTGCCAATCTCACTACGCTACTGGAATAGTCCATCAAGTATGGGTATAAGATTGTACAGCACGACAACCATTTCCTTACAAATGCACTGAAAGATCCGGAGAGGCTTGATAGATACGAATGGCAACAGACACAAACAGTGCCCGTATTATTTCAAATCCATCGAGACCTGGAACAAAATAATATCCTATCAACATCTACATGGAAATTGAAAGAACCAATTAGCCGATGGGACCTTGACATACTGACTACGATGAAGATCCTATTAACGAACAGCAGTAGTAGCAGTCGAAGCTCTCTCAACATAGCTACCGAAAGGTTACTTGAAAGCCTAGGTGGTAAGATTATTTTTACTTCGGCCTGTAGCAACTACACTGGATCGAGCGTTGCGGTTTCTGATGGGAGCTGTGTCTCTTCTTGGTTTTTGCCACCGCCAAGCTCTCTGCCCACTGCGCACAAGGTCGTAATTATCAAAGCTTTGGATATATGTAGGGAATACGAAAACACGCACATCTACCTAACGACCACCTCCAAACAATTAATTGAATCTGTACAAAATATATTTACAATCGACGCCTTAATAACACAGAAATGGAACACCTTGAAGGCCATTGGTAACGTAGTCACGCTATTATGGACTCCTTCCGCAGTAAAAGCGTTACAGTCGTATCCTCAAGTGACTGGAAAACTCTTACACAGTCAAATGTCAGCAACTCACTGCCAGTATATGCAAAAACAGATATCCTATAGTATATAAATATGATTGCAATGATACAATGGCAGAAAGACTGGGAAAAGAGTCAACGACGTCTCAGAAACATTACACCGGTGGTGGGACGTGACGAAGGCCTCGCACTTCCGAGGCAGGCCTTTATTAATATAACAAGACTCAGAATTGGACATACGCGCATAACCCACTCTTACTTACAGTTAGGCAAACGGGCACCTATGTGTCCCCAATGCGTTGAACAACAGCTAATTATACCTCATATCCTTGAGGAGTGTCCTAGGATGAACGAATATCGTAACTATCACGTATTGAAAGGACCACTACGGAAATACTAACTGGCGCGAATACAATGGGTAGAGTGTTGGAGTTCATCAGAAATGTGGGACTATACGAATACGTATGAAGAACCAAATGGATATGTTTATCAGATCCTAACCCCTGAACAGTGTGCCAATGGCCTCCGATGTCGACATTTACAACGAGTGAAATACGAAAAAGAAAAAAAAAACAATAATGAAATAAAATAAAGTAATGCAACTTAATTTGGTGATGTTCAGTTGATGCGAGCATAAGCTTACGTCACTGCTCTTGCACTTAACCAATCAACTAAATTTAGAATTAATAGTCTGAAACAGAAAAGTCATTAAGAAATTAAAGAAAACATGAACGTACAATCGTGAAAGTAAATAAAGTATGATGTCAAATGTGATCTGTTGAATACATTATATATATATATATATATATATATATATATATATATATATATATATATACCGGATGCCCACGAGATCACTTTCCGGCTGCCATTTTTTTATTTATCTATCGATTTAAATGAAACTTGGCAGGGTTGTTACTCTAACCAAACGTCATTTTTAGGAATTTTTGACAAGCATTTCCGACTTCCGGTTTCAGCGGAAATGACCTTAACTTTTGATTTTTAAATGACACCCCCTGTATATTTTTTGTTTTTCGGATTCTGGAGGTCATTCTACGGCCGATTGCGTAATATTTAAATCGATTTTTTTCCAAATGTAATTTTAAAATTGAATTTTATTTTCTCATCCAGAGTACCATGACCATCTTAAAATCATTCTACATACTTAACTCAGTTCCAGAAAAATGCAAACTCACTTTTATCTTTGTTAACTTTTTTACTAGAACGTTCTAAACTTTATTTTTGCCGCATTATGGGCGCGTCTGAGAGTTGTTTTTAAAGCAGCACAATTTTAATGTATTGCTTTGCGTATTTTCCCAATTTTTTCAGACAACGATTGAACAAAATTTATTTTAAAACAAACAGAGCGTAATAATTTTAAACAGTATTAAAAATAATTAAAAAATTAATAACATTAACAATAATATAACATTAACAATAGGTATTAGATTATAAATTTTGGACCTTTTAACCACCAATTAAATTTTCAAAGTGCTGCCCTTGCACCTCTTGACATTTCCTAACACGAAAAACGTTGTTTTCTACGACATTCCTAAGCATGTCGACGGCAATGCTAGCAAATGCCGCTCGTATACGGTTTTCTAAGATGTTAAGTGTTGTTTGCGGTGTTCGGTAAACAATCTCCTTAATATGGCCCCACAAAAAAAAGTCAAGAGGTGTAAGGTCAGGCGAACGAGGAGGCCACCGGATCGGTCCACGGGTAGAGATAACATGTTATCCAAATCGTTCTTCTAAGTAATTTCTCACAACAATAGCGTTGTGAGCCGACGCACCACCTTGTTGATAATAAAGGTGTTGATTATTTATTTCCACCGGTAATTCCTCCAAAAAAATTTTCAATTTCATGTTCTAAAAAACCCAAATATCGTTCTGCATTTAAATGCCCTTGGAAAAGAATCGGTCCCACAATACGAGTACCAATTATTCCAGCCCATACATTTACTACAAATATCTCTTGAAAATTACCTTCTATCATTCGGTGTTCATTTATCGTTGACCAATATCTTGTATTTTGCCGGTTGAACATTCCATTATTGGTAAATCTCGACTCGTCAGAATACAAAATAGAATTGGCTAGGCTATTATCGGCATCGTTATGTTCCAAGAACCAGTTGCAATATTCCAGTCTTCTAACAAAATCTCCCTCGTACAAATGTTGGTGAAGCTGGTATTTAAATGATTTGTATCCATGTTTCTTCAAGATCTTTCTTGCTGATTCTTTCTGCGCCAAGGTCTAATTCAAAGGCAATTTCCCTTGTGGATGCTGCGGGGTTTTGAATGACATATGCTATTACATTTTCTTCCGTTTGTTCATTAATAATAAAATGTTGTTGCAAATTATCTGGTTCTTGGCGCATTTTTCTTGTAAGGTAGATAATGTATTGTCTTGTAGGATGATGAAGACGCTCAGGATCTTCTTGCCAATAAACTCGTTTGGTTTCCGCTGCATTTGGCACAATTTTTGACTAAATTGTAAACCCTTTTTGGGAGAATAAATGAATTTTTTTAACGAAACATATGTAACTTGTTTTATTCATGTGGTATACCCACATCTGTGACCTACCTGTGACACAAAAAATGTAATTACCAATATGTTGTTATAAACCCTGCTGTGACCCACTAGTAAATCCGGATCATTCGATAAAATACAGGCGTAATCCATACATGGCCCTCGCGCTAATTTGCTAAACCAAACAGGTGTGACCTACCGCTTGGTCAAGCTTATTCGTTAAAAACACAAGTGTGACGTACTGGTGGATCTCCACATTGGTTAACAGATTACAAAGCAAATATGTACAAGGTGAGTAGTAGATTTATGTACAAGATGCAAGAAATTTAAAGAATCAGATTAGTGCGCACGTTCAAAATCAGATTCTCATATATAAAGTAACTGATTACATATATTTGAAGTTAGCTGTGCAACTAATACATCGTGACATCAGAATGTGGGAACCTGTGAGCTTAGTGATTTCTGTACCCAAATGAGTTTACATGTTGGAACAATTTCAACCCTCCCTATTCTAAATGTCGAGGCATAAATTTTCAAAAATGACCTTAGATGCTGGTCAATTTCAAGGATACCTTTGTAAAAAACCTTAAATCCGACAAAAGAGTTTTAGACGTTAGTAAAATTTTAAAAATCAAAAGGACATTAGATTTTGTACAATTTTAAAAATATGTCAGAAGGAACTAAGACGTTGGGACAATTTCAAAAATAAACTCTCCAAAACAAAAAAAAACTATAGAGGTCGAAGAAAAAAACTATCAAAAGGAGAGAGCCAATTTCAACCTTACAATAGGACCTTAATTGTGAAGGCCAAAAGCTGTTAAAGAAACGTTGATGTTGAAACCAGATTTCAGATTTTATCAAAAGGACCTTTTGCATTGCACAATTTTTTGAAGATTCACCAAGTACCCCGCATTAATCTAATTCTTTAACTTTTAACTAGATGCTATTCACCTTCCAAATGTTTATGTTCTGTAATTTGTTCTGGCCTATGGATGGGCCACACCTGTGTTTTTATTGAATGAGTCCAACTAACGTATTGGTGATTGCCCTTTTTGTGCATTACCGGCGGGTCACAGCCGTGGATGTGCCACGCGAAAAAAGTCAAAGGTTTATAAGTTTTCAAAAGTTCTCAGATTAGAAGGAAGGAAGTGAAAACAACATAACTACTTAAAATTAACATAACATTATTCGTGTAGACTCCATTGTACGATAATTCAAACCTATATTTAATTTGCAAATTAAAGATGAAATAGTATAAAGGTTAACCATTAAATTACTGAAGGAGCAAATCAAAACCTTATCAGAATAAACAAAATTACAAGCTTTACGAGAAGTGAAAAGTAACTGGGGTAAAAACTTCATTAAGAGTGTCTTCCATCGATATAAGTAAACCATAAGGCCGTCATCTAGATGAGGTGATAGTAAAAATAGATTGAGCGTACAAATTATTTAAAAAACTTTAACACTATTGCAGTAGCAGCCCTAGTAATATGTTAAATGTAAAATCGTAAAAGTTGAACACATGTTAAGGTAATGTAGAACTAGAAATATAAAATTGTTACTTAACTTGACCAAAGGTTCTAAAAAGTTAATGAAGTAACGAGCAGAAAAAATGTAATCACAATATAATTTATTATATAAAACTAAAGCTACCTAATGCTAAAGAAATTGGAACAGGAGAGTGAAAAAATGAAGAACTTGTCCTCGAAACTAAGGCCACTTAAAATGTCACAAATGACGCAATAACATGTAAATGGTTACCATATAATTAAAATAGTAGTAGTGGTAGTAGTACTGCTACTAGTAGTTCCTTTTTTGAGGTGAAAATCCGTTAAGGATACTTTGCGCTAGGGTCAATAGCGCAAGGTAGTGTGGGGGCAAGGGTTACCCACTAAAAGCACCCCCGATCTTGACGTATCTTCTCCTGGGACTGCTATTGGCATTACTTCGGGAGAAGGAAGATATAGATGTTTGACCCTTTAGTCTTTTCCCGTCCTTCTGACGTCTTTTTCCTTGGTTTATATAATGATTTTGGCCAGCGTGCAGATTGATTTCCAGTTGTGATCTGTCTCTAACATCTTGCCAACTGTGTTAATTCTCCATTAGTATCTTGTATCGTGCTTCTGCTCTCGTCCCATCTGCTGCATTTGAAAAATGCGTGTTCGAACGTATTTATGTTTTGGTAATAACATACAGGTCGCTCTCGGCTACCTTAAAGCGCTTTCTATAGACCTGGAAGCAACCATGCCCAGATATTAGCTGGGTGATGTGGTAGGTCATTTCGCCATGTTTTCTTTTTACCTTGGTTCTATATTGGGAATTAGTATTTTTGTCCACAGACCACGATTTGTGGTATTTTGGCATTCTTCCTGTTATTTCGCGCGCGGCTCTTCTTTCGGCCCCATCTCGTATGGCACACATTTCTTCTACCAGTAGATGTATAGGAGGGGTTCTAGTAATGAGTAGGAGTGCGTTTGTTGTGACCGTTCTGTAGGCACTCACTATACGAATTGCGGCTTTTCTTTATACACTAAGCAGGATGTTCCTATATATTTTCCTTTTAATTGCTCTTCCCCATACTTCCGCACCATACAGAATGATTGACTGGGCTACAGCAAACAGTATTCTTCTATGTTTTTCTCTGGGGGATTCCACTATTTGTTAGCAATAGGCTTATATCTCCGATGGCATTACATGCTTTTTTTTTGCGACGCTCCTGACGTGTGCTCCCATTCGCATATTTCTGTCTAGATAGACTCCTAAGTATTTAAGATGTTCCTGGCTACTCATTGCTAGATCGTCAGCTTTTACTTCCACTGTTCGCCCCCTGCGAGTACTACGAGTTCTGTTTTGGCGCCAGGCTAACCCGTTTAACTTTAAACCATTCGGCTACATCTTCCATAACTTTGTTTGAAGTGTCCTGCAACCTTGCCTTATCTTTCCCAGTCACCACGATTCCCAGATCGTCCGCATATCCAATCAGCCGTACCGTTCATGTTGCTGGAATTCTTAGAACACCGTCGTAATAAATGTTCCATAGTATAGGTCCTAAACCAGACCTTTGTGGTGCGCCACACGTTATTTGTATTTTACTATTTGATCCTATAAACAGCCACCTATCTTACAAATAGCTTGCTACAATATTGTACAGGTAGGGTGCAATTTTCCTCTTTTGCAACTCTTCTAGTATGCCGTCCCATGGTGCAGAATTAAACGCATTACGAACGTCTACTGTAATCAGGATGCATCTTTTCTGGCCTGCCCTTTCGTTAGCCTCGTCAGAAATTTCTTGCGCACTTTGCAGTGGATCAATGGTTGACCGCTTTTGTCGGAAACCGTATTTTCGTCAGAAAGGTCCCCAGTTCGTTCGATTTCCGCTTTAAGCCTCTCTAAGATAAGTTGTTCCAGTAATTTTCCCATTATGTTTAGTAGGCAGATAGACCTATCTGATTTAGTTTTCTGCCCCTGTTTGATTTTTTCGATGAGTACGAGCCTTGCAACTTTCCATTCCTGCGGAAACATCCCTTTCACCAAGGTATTTCCAGTATTTTTACCGGGATACTACTAACTACTGCCTTGATAATGTCGGGTGGTAGGTTATCCGGCCCTGGGGTTTTCTTTGGTTTTATCCTATCGCAGGCCACTGTTAGTAATAGTGGTAGTAGTAGAAATACTGGCCGTAGTAGCAGTAGTAGTACTACTACTACCACTAGTAGTAGCAGTAGTAGTAGTAATTGTTGTAGTAGTAGTAGTAGTAGTAGTGGTAGTAGAAGTAGTAGTAGTACCAGTGGTAGTAGTAGTACTAGTAGTAGTAGCGGTAGTACTAGTAGTAGTAGTAGTAGTACTAGTAGTACTATTAGTTGTAGTAGTAGCAGTAGTAGTCGTAGTAGTAAAAGTAGTAGCAGAAGTAGTAGTTATAGTAATTGTAATAGTAGTCGTAGTAGTAGTGGTAGTAGTAGTGGTAATAGTAGTAGTAATGGTAGTAGTAATTTCTTCTGGAAGTGGAAAATCTTCAAAAAGACACTTGCAATGGGTGGTAGCTTACAAGGAGTGTGGGATTCTTACCCACTAAAATCACTCTCTCTTCTAGATTGTAGATGCCTCCAGTTGGAATTACTTCCCTACATATCCTTTTCCTATATCATTTCCCTTTTTTTATCTCTTTCCTTTGGTATTAATATCTTTTCTATCAGTTGGCCAATATTATTCCAATTATCTATGCTCTGCATCATTACTTCTACCATGTTTTCTTTTGTCATAGCCCTTTTGATTTTTCCATAGGACAGTACATACAATTATCATGATTACGTACTTTCAGTCTTTTAAGATAGCTCATAAGGCAGCCTTGTCTGGTCAGAGCCTGGGTGGTGAAATAATTTGTGTTTCCAAATTTCCTTTTTCGCAGTTTTGCCACATATTTTGCACGTAGCTAGTGTTTCTTCTCTAGCCTGTTTTCAACATGCTTATCGACCTACTAAACACTGTAATTGGCCAGACAAAAATCCATACAAAGCAATTTAATTCTAACGATACGTAGAGATTACACACACACACACACACACACACACACACACACACACACGCATGCACGCACGCACGCACGCACGTTTCTCCCTCTCCTTCTCCTTACTGGGGAGTATTTTGTATTCCTCAGACTCTTCGGATGATGCGTCCATGTCCCGTAATTCGTTTTACATAAATGGTCAGTTTAAGTTAAACAAAACTGAACAGGAAACCCAATTGATTTTAAAGGTAAACGAAACACGAGTAAATAATTATGGGTTTCAAAATGAAAGGGAAATAGCTTTTATTAGATCAGAAAAGAAATGTTCTAGTAAACCGACAAAAAACTAAAAAAGTACAAGATAGAAGAATGTTATAAAACTGGTACTGCTATTAGGAAAAAACGAAAACTATTAGATAGAAGGGCATGTACGCTCAACGGTAATGCATGCGATTAATGAAATAAACTTAAGCGAATGAAAATAAAGAAGAGTACGGAAAAAATAAAAATCGAATGATGTTTACCGAAGGTTCACATAGTATGGAGGAGTACTACAATTCCGCAGGAAGTTAATTTATATACCGGGCGTCGGGTCTCTAACCCGAACATAGGGATTTAACATTGAAATGAACGTTTTTTCAGATTCCTGCTCGCCAATTCAACCGACAGAAAAGCTAATGGTATCAACCAAAATGTAAAGCTATTGCACATTCAAATGTACTAATTATAAGACTGAAAGATTAAATATTTAGTTTAAAACACGAAATAAATAATTAGCCTTTTTTAAATATGATATGCCTTGATTTGTTTTAAATGTGTCAAATAATTTTAAAAAGTATTTAGCATTGGTTAATATCGTCGTCCATGTTATTAATTTTAAAATGAATAACTACTGCAATGAGGAAATAATTAAAAAAAAAACTATTATAAAAACCTCTTCTAACATTAACCAATTGTCTTTCGGTAATTAACCGGCACTCGTTTTCTATTACCTCAGGAGATCTGGCAGGTCAATCTATAGCACCACCTCTACCTATCCAACGATTTGGAAACGAATCATTTCAAAAATTTCTATAAACCAAAATCTGTATGACAGCCGTCTTGTTGAAACCTAATTTCCTGATTTTCTCTTGCAATTTTTTCTAGTGCAGGTCCAACTTTGGTTACTAATAATTCTAAATAAGTTTCTGAATTTAAATTTCCCTTGGTTTCAAACGGACCAATAATGTTATTGTTAAAAATCCCAGCCCAGATATTAATTTTTTAAGAATACTGAGTTCGCGTACTAATATTCACTGGTGGATTTTCTTGCGCCCAATAGCGAGTGTTTTTAACATTAGGTTCGTTATTGACTGTAAAAGTACACTTGTCTGTAAAACAAAGTGTAGATAAAATGCGACGATCATCATTAAGGCGATCTAGCATTTCTTCACAGAATACATTCCTGCCCCCCTCGTCAAAATCTAAAATCTCTTGATGACATTGGGCCTTGTAGGGGTGATATTTGTGCTTTCTAAGTATGTGCCATATCCGTGTCTTATATAGATAAACCTACTTCAACAGCAATTTATCTTAAACTAATTGTCGGGTCCAAATGTACCATCGACAAAGCACGTTCTTCAGTGTGATCAACTAATTCCATTTGTGAATTTTCTGTGATATAATTATTTTTAATTTTAGTGCTTTAACAATAAAAAAATATTATATTCTGATTCGATAGAAATATTTCCAGATCTTTCAAATTTCTGCACATAATGGTGAATAAGGCTGTTATTAAAATTCAATTCAATTACTTTTTTTGTGTTTTATACTAAATTTTTCATCTTTAGTCTTGTAAATTAATACCTTTGGATGTGCAATCACTTTACCTTTACCATTAGCTTTCTGTCGGTTGAATTGGCGACCAGGAATCTGCAAAAACGTTCACTCCAATGTTCGGGTATAGTTTATCACTTTAAAGATCGTTTAAACTCTTATAACAACGTCCATCACTACAATTGGCTTTGGTTTATAAGGCTCACTCGTCACAACGCCCACTGACGCTTTCTGGTTATAACGCCCTCTAACGCTGGTTATAACATTAACTCGTTACTTGTTTGGCCATACGTTCACTATGGTAATGACCTCCTTCCATGGCTTTAAACATAACAGGCTAACAGAATTGTAGCAAGTAATTGTAAAGCTATCTTCGATTTGAATTGTCTACTATTGAACACTCGCCTAGATTTTTAATTATTGCATATTACTATTTTAGGAAAACTCGCAATTCCGTAAAATAAGGAATTATACGTCTATGATAATCAGTTTTTTAAGAAAACAAACAGCCTTAATATTTACCAAGTGGGCGAGCGAAGTGGAACGAAGCGGAACGAACGCAGTAATCTATGCGAGAACTGCCAAGGTTTTTTGAAAAATAAAAAAAGCACTCTAACATGTTCTGTTATTCGCATGGATCCGAATACAATTTGTCGAATACAATTCAGTTTTAAATAACTACTTATCGTTAGTAATCGCGCCGCAATTGTTTTAAATTGGAGGTGCAAAGTAGGGGAAGTACTTACTCGAGATAATCGATTAATTTGTTTTTTATTTCACTGCCATAATTTGTCCGACTGCTCTTAAAATTTAAATTTAATAATCGATAGAATTGAAGTTTAGAATTTATAGATCTTATATTCAACCGTGATGGACGTTATAGCCAATGTAACGGAGTGCAGTGGTGACCAAACCCAGTGGCGGGTCTTGTAACAAAGCGGAAAAGACGGAGCACGTGTTGACCAATGATTAACCCCTTATCAATAGAAGATCGCCGTTATTACCAACCCTAGTAGTGCATATTGTGCACATTGAGCGTTCTGTTCTAGATACTAAAAAATACAATAACTACGTACTACTGAATTCGTGGAGCGGGCGGGCCTTCAATAAACAAAATGTTGGGTTATATGTTTTTATCTTAAACGCCAAGAGACCTCTAGGCATTACTTTTCTTTTTGTGAGATTGTAAAAATACAATCCATCCACAATATTTCGATAATAATTACAGTTATCGTCCTCAGTAAATGACAATCGATTAAAAAAAATTAATATATGAAATCACAATCAAAAAACAAATTTAACAAAATTGAACCAAATTATAAGTCCAAAGTTGGGAATCATTATCACTACAACCTAATGGTCATTCCCTTAAGGAAATTATCGATATAACTGTACCTATTAGACGTAACCGAAATGAGCCTTAATCTTGGTACAGCTTTTCTTTCCTTCATAATAAAATAATTTAAAATAATATTAATTAACCATGGTAATAGAACAATAGTCAAACCTACCAAAAGATTAAAGGACGTTTAAGATCACCTATTAGCTTCTGGAGAGTACAAGTTATCTTGTTCTTATGGAAAGTCTGCATTGGAACCACGAAACCTAGTTTTGACAGTAGACGTAAAGAACATATGAGATGTAGAAGGAACCAATCTAAGAAGTCAGCCGTAGCGGATCAGGCATTAAATAAATCAAATCATAATATAAAATTTGATAATTTTTTCAAAATAAACTAATCATTATGTTTACAGCGAGAAGCTGTTGTAATGAGGGCCACTATGGGGATCTTGGAAAGGGTAAGAGATACAGATTTGGTTAAATGAGAGAAATGTTTCTTACCAAAAGGCCTTAGAAAGTGGCGTTTAGAAATCTCTGAAAAAACTTTTGGTTTTTAAGTTATTTTGACAAAAATTAATTTTTGAATTTTACAAATTATTTTTTTCTGACGTTAATATTTGTTCTAGACCAAAACCGAAGACATTTCTCCACAGCAACTTTTAATGCCTTTAAGGTGGCGTTATTAGTTTTTTAATCCCACGTTTCGTCTTTGCGGAATCATCATCAACTTCATTTTTTTAAATACGGCTCTGGTATTATGTTATCAGGTCAATAAAGTCTTTTTTATTCCGAATCCAATGATATATAATACATTATAGGGTAATTGCGTTTTAGTATTTTTTTGGCCTTAATTAAGAAAATTCCTATTACGGACATGTACATAGCTTTTTATTTTTTAAGAATTAATAATTGCCTATATCTATTAACAGTTTGTATCATTTTAATAGTAACCCAATGACTAAATTGATGTACTAATTGAATAAAAGGATAAGGATAATAACAAAGTAAATTAACAGAAGGCCTAAAAAATAAAAAAAAACCAAATGAATATGAACAAAACAGTTAAATCTATAGCATATGTTCAAACATACTTCCATTGTTTTCCAAACAGAGATAGGACCTTTTCACAGTAGATTCTAAAATCCTGATCAGCATTTCTGGGGTAATACTAGTAAATGCTTCTAGTACTAACCTCCTCAGTTGTTCAGTTTCAAAATTTTGTAAGTATACATAGTTTTTCACGAACCCCCACAAGAAAAAATCAAACCGGGCTACATCTGCCAATCGCGAACTTTCGCCACAGGCATATTATTGAGAGCATCCTCTAAACCAGTAAATGAAGGTAACGCTCTGCTGCTAAACTGTAATGATTAATAAACGATGCTCCAAGCGTTGTGCCGACAATATCATACCACACATTAAAACCAAATCGGTGTTGATGTCTTGATAATTTATTTAAACGTGGATTGGTTGCAGACCAATAATGGACATTTCTTCTATTAAAAAGGCCATTATTTGTAACTATGCTCATCAGCCCATATTATTTGATATGGAAAGCTCGTATACTCCTGACGTTTTCTAACATAGTCTTCACAGAATAAGCAACGCCTTTCTACCCGATCTAAGCCCTTGACAAATTCTACTTGTATGCATGAAATTTTTTTTTTTAAATAAAATGTGCCGTTGGTTTTGGTATATCAACGTTTTGTTCAATTCGCCGGGTTAATGTATCAGGATTTTCAGTGACAGCTAACAAAACATTATGTACTCTTTCCTCATTGCTGGTTTTTTTAAGGAACCATACGCTTTGGCATTTTACACTAGTTTGTTAAAACTCGTTTTATTTGGCACAACTCCTTCCGGCATACTTTTCTAAATACATACGATTGAGGTTTACAGGTGGGCATGTACCTTTTCTGAATGTGAAGGTTACATGTGTCGATTTAGATTCATTCTCCTTGATCTTCCATTTTTTTATCCATGTGTTTATTAAATTTAAGTGGTGTTGTCAGTTTGAGGAGGCTACTACTGGATCGTCATGCGCTGAGAATATGGCGGTATCGTCCGCGAAGGTATCTGATGTTGTTCGTGCTGTTGTGGGCAAGTCTTGTGTGTATAGGAGATATAGAAACGGTCCTAAGATACTACCTTGCGGTACTCCTGATAAGACTGGTTGTCGATTGGATATAGCTTCGTTTACTCTCATTTCGAATTGGCGTTCGAAATGAGATACGACTTCATCAGTTTAAAGTAGCAGTTTGGAAAGTTTCTTTTTATTTTTGATAGTGGTTTGATGGTTTGGGATCTAATCGTATGGATTTAAGTCTGTGTTCAGTCTGTTGAGATAAGATGTGACATCTGACGGGTTTCTGCGAGGTTTTGATATCATTATGATTTGAGCTATTTTAATTAAGATGTACAGAAGTTTTACTAATATTTTTGGTCATTCCATTCCAGGGGCCCTTTTTGGGGTTTAGGGTATTTATTACTCCTCTTATTTCTTTTGGAGTAAACAGTTTTAAGGGTTGTGCCCGTATAGGCGTACTTAGAACCTATTCGACTTCCTGTACCTGGTCATTGTTTTGGGGTTCAAAGCCTCTGCTAGGTACTCGGCGAAGAGGTCGGCCTTTTGTTTATCATTTGTTGCCCATGGACCTGGTAGTGTTGACTATTTCCGTATGGGGAGATGTTGTTAATGGTTTCCTTCTGTTTTTATGGGCTTCCAAATGGAGTTATCAAACCTTGAGAGATTAGAGATATATGTAGCAATTGAGTTGTGTTTGAATTCTTGCAGCTTGGTTTTTAGCTTGTTACTTGGATGGTTATATTTAACTCTATTGGCTGGTGTTCTAGTTCGTTGCCAATTTGATCTGGCCCTTCGTTTTTCGGATACCAGTTTTTAGATTTCTAGAGGTATATTATTGGTTGATTTCGTGTATACGATGTTGGGAGTGGCTGCTTTCGCGGCTTGTTGTAGAACATTGACAAAGTTATTATATTCATCTTCCACTTCCTTTGGTTCATTCAGTCGGGTGGATAGCACAATGTTGTCTTGTAGTATTTACCGATATATGTCCCAGTTTGTTTTGGAGTTGTGTTTCTTGTTTATTCGGATGTGCTTAGCGTAGCTATAATTGGGGTATAATCCTAGGACATATCGTAGCTGGGTGTAATATTTGTGTATGTGGATGCAATGCCAATAGTAATGAAGAAGTCCAATAAATCGGGAGTTTGGTAGCGTCTGATGGCCAGTATGTTGGTGTTCCCGTCGAGGGGTCACTTTTTTTGCAATACTAGTTGCGATATTAGTAGTTCTAATTCTTAATCACCAGTTTTACTTCTAAATTTTTAATAAATGTGTTTTGTAAATGATTGTTGTATCTGAAATGAATTAAATCTGTTATAAAAGAGGTTCACAGCATGCTGTATTTTTTTAAAGTAGTCGGGAGGAATATAACAAGGGAAATTGAAAATAGACAGGTTCTCGAAAATTTGTCGCCAGGCAATAGGCCCGAGTCGCTATTATCAAATGGCAAAAGTGTGAGAAAGTATCTCGAGAATTATTTTATAATTATAGCGTAATCTGGAGTTGTATTTGACTAGATCATTTTTTTAACTCACACATTATTCTCAGTATAATAATGATAGAATTGGTTCAGACGTATACACATGACTAGAAATAAAACTTTTCATCTCAATTTTCGGCTTTTTTTTGCAGTAGTATGTTTAGCAGTTTAGCAAATAACATTTTTAATCAAATTTTGTTTTGCTTAATTACAAATTATTAGTACAATTTAAATTGAATTCTCCCGGAAAGGTCCTCACAACGCTCTTCCAGGTAATATCTTTCGGCTAATTCGAGCTAATTTCACGAAATTTGGTATACAGGGGTTGCTTGGGATGAGAAATTCAAATTTGTGAACGATTTTGTTGTCTCACAAGCCAAGATTAGGATGTTTTAAAATCACTATAACTTCTTTGTGTTACGGTGTATGTCATTTTGGGTTTGATAAATCTTTTTTTCTATTTTTTCCAGTTAAGAGGGCGCCACAAGCGAATATTAGGAGATCTTAAAATCACTATAACTTTTTTGTGTCACGGTGTATGTCATTTTGGACTTGATAAATCATTTCCCTATCTTTTCCAGTTAAGAAAGGTATACTTTATTGAAGTCTTTTCTGAGAAAAACGCATCTCAAGCTGATGACGCATGTAAATTGAAAATGTGAGTCGAAAGGTATTACAAGGTATTGCAATTCCTTTTGAAGGCTTTGGAAAACGTAAAAGATTTTTCCTTGTTTTGACACATTGTAAACTCTGACACATTCTCGGTATTTCCTTGATAATATCAAAAAACCAATAACATATCGATATATTCTGCATTGGTATATTGCCATAGTTTCAACTAAATAAAACTACTGTCACATTTAAGTAACTTTTAACTTTTTTTAATAATTAATAATTTAAAAAAATTAAATTTTCTATCTAAATTTTCATGATGGTCGGGCAATATACCAATGCAGAATATACTGATATGTTATTGGTTTTTGGATATTGTCAAGGAAATAGCCGAGAATGTGTCAGAGTTTACTCGGAAAGGTTTCCAAATCGTCATATACAAAGTCATCCAACGTTTGCTGCAGTGAAGAGACGTCTTCGGGAAACCGGTCGCTTACGTCCTGAAACCGCTGATTATGGAAGGTAAACAAAAATTAAAAAAAGATTTCAAAATTAAATAATCGTTATTAGGCCGTGTTCTGTAAGAATTCCTGAAATTGAAGAAAACATTTTAGAACGTATTGGAGAAGATCTGGAACTAAGTATAAGACGATTAAGTAGACAAATAAGAGTGTCTAAAACTACCATTAATAGAACACTTAGAGAACAGTTGCTACATCCAAACTACAAGCAGCCAGTTCAAGGCCTCCTACCCCATGATCCTAAAGTGCAATTAGTTTTTTGTCGATTTATCAATGTGCTAAGAGCAATTGATTTTAACTTTCCAAAAAACATTTTGTTCACCGACGAAATGTATGTGTGAGCAGGGTTAATAGGAAATAATATTGTTGGTCCTATCATTTTACCGCAAAGATTAACAAAGGTTTACAGAAGGATTTGCCTCTACAAGTTCGGAGACACATGTGGTTCATGCACGATGGGGCTCCATCACATTTTTCATTACCTGTTCGAGGTTATTGCAATGAACAGTATCGAAGCAAATGGATAGGTAGAGGTAACGATGCTCTTATGAATTGGCCATCACGTTCTCCCGACTTAAATACTTTGGATTTTATTATGGGAACATATTAAGTCCGTGATATACATGACTCCAGTAGAAAATGAAAATCAACTGTAGCAGCGTATTCAGGATGCAGCAAATAATCTTCGAGATAATGAGGAAATTATGCAAAGAGTTAATTTTAATTTCTGAGTCGTGTAAATCTTTGCGTGCGCAACAACGGCGGGCATTTTGAACAGTTTTTATGACACATTTTTGTATTTGCATTTAAGTTTTCAGTTTAATTTTTGTGTTACAATTGCATTTATCTTATTCTTTATCCTTAAAAATAAGGATGTAAAACCATAAAAACAAGCAAAAAACTTTTACGTTTACCAAATTCTTTAAAAAATGTTTTGACAATTTATATGCGTTATCAGCTTTAGATCCCCTTTGCTCGGAAAGGGTCGCTTCTAACGACTTCAATAAGGTATACCTTTCTTAATCGGAAAAGATAGGGAAAAAAATTTATCAAGCCCAAAATGGCGTACACCGTGGCACAAAAAAGTTATAGTGATTTTAAGGTCTCCCAATCGTCGCTTGTGACGCCCCTAGGAGATACAAATGAAGAACAATTTCAATTTCTCATCCCAAGAAACCCCTGTATACCAAATTTCGTGAAATTAGCTCGAGTTAGTCGAAAGATATTAAAGAAAATGTGATTTATTTGTTCAATTTCGACACCCTGTAGCTCGGTTATTATCAACTTTTGGACAAAGGTAAGTTTAGCTAAATCGACTTATTTTGAGGTGTACTCTATGTGGAAGAGCGTTGTAAAGACCTTTACGGGACACCTTATATGTCTCAAATTACTTTCTTCTTGTATTGAAAAAGGTATTGTTAGCCACATTGCATTCGAGTTCAATTAAATTGAACTCCGTTAATATGTTGTAAACTACTTTGCAGAATTCATGTTTAAATTATTGAAAAATTAAAAGAAATTCTACCAGCCTCAACAACATTTTTGAATGCTCTTTTTTTTAACCCATTAACTGATATAAAGAAGAAATAAGCGTTAATTACGGGTTTAAATAGATGATCTGAATCATCCTAATTCCCTACTGATAACGTTTGAAAGAATAAAAAATGTTGCTATTGTGTTATCCAAAAATTTGTGCTCTAATAAATTCCAGTATAAAGAATTAATGAGCTATCTTAGAAATTGTGTAATAATAGTAATATACTTATTCAAGTGCAGATGCAATTCATTTCTTGTTTTACCGACTATAAACTAGTTTATTTTAATAAAAAGCGTATCGCTTGATGGCAAAAAGAAGCGAGGCAAACTGGACAGGAGAGAGAAATCTGGTTTTGAAAAAATATTATTAACTTATCATGTAAACATTCAAAAATATTTGTATAATTTGTTCACATAGTAACGTCATTTCCTACATATGTTAACACATAAAAATCGTCAAACATTATTAATTATTAAAATTTACATTTAACAGCAAATAGGCTAAACTACAAAATCTGTTTTACCTGTTCTGTGTGGTTTTCATTTTATTATGTCCTGAAGTACGAAGCCATTGAATAGAAAGAATAGAAAAAAATAAATAATGAATATTTTTTATCGAAAACAAAAAGAGTAGGCATACTATGCAAAAATACAAAAACCCATATACAAATTCAGTGTATTGACATGCTTTGAATTATACCGTATGAGTAATATTAATATTAATTTTTTGTACGAAATAAACCGAAAGCTATATTTTACATTTTAATGTACTGATATTACCTATTATATTCTGTTATGTGACGTATAATCTATTTTTTAATTTGTTCCCTAGATTTGGGGTGTTTTATTATTACACCAAAAGTATGCTGGTATTAGACGGTTCTTACTAACCTCGGATCTGATTATTATTAATATATATATATATATATATATATATATATATATATATATATATATATATATATATATATATATATATATATATATATATATATATATATATATATATATATATATTAAAAATTCTCATTTTGATGCTTAAAAAAAGCAACATATATCAATCATGTGAAATAGTAGTTTTCGCAACTAGTGCGCTGTTTATACATTTTTTGTTGCGAGGCTGTTCTTTTTTACCCGAGGCGTAGCACCAAAAAGGTAACCGCTCACGTGTTGCGAAAAAAATTTTTTGTAATCGTTTACGTAAAATTAGAAAAAATTAAATTTTGAAATATTTGTTGACAAATGTCAAATTAAATATATAAGCAACAAAGTTTATATATTTAGTTATATACCACTTTTCTCTTTATGTATTAAAAGTAACGATTGCAAAAATAAATTAATCAAATTTGATGTTATTGAAAAATATTATATCAACTTTGTAAAAATAACTCCCAAATCTAGGGGGCAAATAAAGAAATTAATTAAAGCCAAAATGTCATCGTAAGTACAGTTGGTATTAAAAGTCATTAATCGTGTAGGGTTACCAACCATATTTTATCCTTGTCGCACACTTTGCAGTGCATATTTACGTAAAACGTAGTGCGAATATAAACTCATAAAATATCTCGATATCACGTCAAATTTTGTTTACTTTGGTAAATTCGCCGTTATGCACTTAACCTATTTGTTGTAAATTGCCTAACCTAAAAATATGTATAAACAATCAGTCTGACAATACGTACAATTGACCACGCTGATTACCACGTCATCGATTTAGTAGGTTTTAAGCTATGACGTACAACGGCTGGTTGCTTGAATAGAGTATAGATTGGGTCAGGAGCGAACAACTGCAGTATGACGGCCGTCGCACGGTTAGCGACTAGGCGTGAGAAATTAAATGTTCAGAGTCGTCCGGGAGGTGCGTGTGAAGCGCTGCCGGGCCGTAACAGGGAGTTGCCAGAAAGGGCGCTTTTTATTTTTCACGGTCAGTGCATTGTCGTCAGTTATTAAAAAAACGTCGAACAATATTGAGCAGAAATGGATGCAGAAAGGTTGATTGAAGAAGTTAGGAAATTTTCTGTATTGTATGACCCAACACACGAAAAGTGTAGAAACTCGGATTATAAAGATATGATGTGGAAGACTATTGCAGAGGTACGAGGGAAAAATCATTATTATTGAGAAATTACTATTTACTTGACATTTGCCGCTTCATTAGCTAATTTATCTTAAATAACATTTGAAGTGTAGTGAAAAAATGGAATTAACTCGCAAAATTATTTATTATCACTTTCAGAAAGATTTACGTACGTATGACGAAGAAAGTTTGAAATCAACATTTGGCGATCAGGCCCCTTCCTTGGCAACAATTTACAGATGGTACAAGGAATTCGAACGTAGAAGAACTACAGTTGATCATCAAAAAAGAGCAGGCCCTCCCATTACCGCTGTGACAGAGGAAAACATTGCTGGTGTGAAGAAGATTATGGAAGCAGTTAACAGAACTAGTTGCACCGTAATAGAGGCTCAGCTGGTTAGCTCCTCATTTGTGAAAACAATAATACATGACTACCTTCATCTGAAAAAAGGCCGTAAGTCGTTTTGTACCCCATCATCTTACAGATTTTCAAAAAGCAGAACGAGTACCAGTTTGCCACGAAACTGTAACATTGCTTAAGAATGGTGGACACCAAATTTTGTGGAAAATTCTAAAAGGCGGTGAAAGCTACGTACCATTTCTCGACATGCCAACTCCATAAGAGAGCCGCGTATGAATCCATGAGGACGAGGCCACACTAGCAATAATCAGAAAGCAGCGAAAAATGAAGAAAGTAATGTATGCTGTGTTCTTTAGAAGTACCGGTTCTGTGAGTGCTATTATAAGCTAGAAGGAGCAGCTAAATGGTACGTCGAACACTTTTTGCCGGAAGTGTTTAATAAAGAAGGGAACTATATTACATCACGATAATGCTTCTTCCCACACTGCAGAGCAGACTCGGCATTTGGCTGCAAACAAATTTAATGTAATCGAACACCCTCCCTACTCACCGGATCTGGCAATGTACGACTTTTGGCGGTTTTTTGGCTAAAAAAGAACTTACGAGGAAAAATGTTTTTTTCAGTGGAAAGAATGACTAAGTGAATTATAGTAGAAGGCAACTACTTTGAACATATCTAAAATTAAATTTTCAAAAAGTTCTTTTATTCTCAATAATAATGGCTTGTCCCTCGTATTAAAGTTAAAGGTAAATTTCTGTTAACTTCGTGAAAACAATAAAGAAATGAAACTATGTTATTAAATTGCCTTCTGGAGAATTCAAAAAAGTTTCCAGCTGTTCTCTTACAGCAAAGGCGGCATCCGCTGATCGTCCACGAAGTCGAGGTAGATTTCCCATATTTAATAACCTCTCAGATTGTTGGACATCTTCATTTTGTTCCATTCTTGGTCCACGTAAAGTATAATTCTCATTTTTACGTATCAAGTTATACAAAATACAAGCAGCGATAACGGCGTTGGTTATATTTTCGGGATTTCCTTGAATCCTCCTAGAAAATATTTTAAACTTTTGTTATAAAATGCCAACCAAAAGCATTTTCTGATATTCACCTTGCTCAACTTAAGCGATAATTCAATATAGCTTTATCATTAGTTAATTCTCTGCCTGGATAGGGTCTCATCATATATGTTTTAAAAGGAAATGTTTCATCAGCAACAGTCACCGTCGGCAAGCCAATATTGATTCCAGGAAATGTTTTACTGGATGGGATATTAAGCTTGTTTAGTAATAATAACTTTCCAAAATTAGAATTTACTAAAATGCCACCATCAGAATTTTTTCCATGGGACCCTACGTCTAGCGCTGTAAAGTTATATTTTGCGTTCACTAATATTAAAATCACAGTGGAGTAAGTTTTTTTATAGTTCTAATTAAGCTTCCATACAATTTTGGGGCTTGCATAGTGACGTGATTCCCGTCCACAGCTCCAATACAATTAGGAAACTGCCATCTTTCCCAAATTTCATCGCCAATAGAATTCCACTCATTTCCTTTTGGCACTAGCATCATCTCATCCAATAAAGCATTAACTAAGGGCATGTTCCATGAACAATAGCAGATACAGTGGCTTTCTCAATATATAGTTAAATGAAATTGTCTTAAAAGAATCTTCCGTAGCAATAAATGTCAGTTATAGTGGTTATTTTGCATTTATTATATATATATATATATATATATATATATATATATATATATATATATATATACATAGACACACACACACGCACGCACGCACGCACACACGCACTCACGTACGCACGCACCCACGCACACACACCCACGCACGCACGAATGAACGCACGCACGCACGAACGCACCCACACACACCCACACACGCGCACGCGCACCCACACCCGCACCCGCACACGCACACGCAACGCACACGCACACGCACCCGCACCCGCACCCGCACCAGCACACGCACACGGACGCGCACACGCGCACGCGCGCGCACCCGCACTCGTACCCGCACCCGCACCCACACCCGCACCCGCACCCCCACCCGCACCCGCACCCGCGCCCGCGCCGCGCCGCACACGCACACGCACACGAACACGTACACACACCCACACACACACACCCACACCCACACCCACACACAATGACTAATGGCACAGCCGCTCTTATGAAACATGTTGATAGCATCATTTGACGTTTAATGTTTAGCAGCGTCTAAATTATTCAAAATTATGCAAAGAACAATAAAAATTGAAACATGGTTTAACTAATTTTACAAATTTTTAGTAACAATTAACAATTATGGATAACACTACAATGATATTATATTTAATATTTGTGTATTATCATACGTGTTGCCTAAAATAGATACATGGATACATAGGAGCGGCGCCATCTTTCTTTCCACTCATAAACATTAAACGTCAAATGTCAATTATGAATTTATATTATATATTTAGTATGGGCGCACTATGACATATGTTGCGGCAAATGGTTACTAACATCATGATTCATAAGAGCGGCTGTGTCGGGTATTTTGATCTCGCCGTGTGTATATATATATATATATATATATATATATATATATATATATATATATATATATATATATATATATATATATATATACGTATATATGTAGGGTCTTTATTACTTCTTTTGTATAAGAAAAAGAGAGGTAACGTTTCTTCCAACGGAGGTTGCTGCTCTTCCACTTAGCCTTATTTAATATTACGTTTGTAGGCTGACATAGTTTTCATTTTACAATAACTTTCCAATTTTAATTTTAAAGGCTTTGATTTTGATGATCCATTAAAAGTTCTCGATATATTCCATCCAGGCCTGCTCCTTTACCGTTCTTCAATTTTCCTACCGTTTTTCCTATTTAATCCAGTATCCTCCTCAGTTTCATTCCCTATTCTTTTTAAATTCTCATTATTTAACTCTTCAGTCTTATTTTTATCCACACAGATGTTCACCAGGCGTTCACCATTCTCATTGACTCTTAGGTCTCCGAACGTTCCTAGGGCGCGTTCACTATGTTCTCTCTGTACACCCATTCATCCATCAATATCTCCCAATATCACCACTCTTTCGTTTGGCTTACATACGTTCAAGATGCTCTATACATCATTCCAGAACTCTTTACACTCTTGGTCTCTTTCCCCGTTCACCGGTGTATAGCATGCAATCAGAAAAATTCTTCGAAATGCCACTTTCATTCTAACCCGCATTACCCAGGAGGATACCAATTCATACTGTATATCACATATTTTTACTCTTTTACTCATGCACTTCAGTCTCAACTCCCATAGTTCTAGGCTGCCATCCTCCAGTTCCGCAGTATCCTTTCCTTTGCGCTTTGTCTCCGATACACACAGAATATCAAGCAGCCTTTCATTCATTCCACGTACCAACTCGCGATTCATCCCTTGCACTGCCGTCAACAATGGAGCCTGTCTGTTTCGTCCTTGACCCCCCTTGTAGCCAGGTCGATCCGGGGCAGTGTACCTTTAAATCTTATATTAAGTGTGTACTCCTCAGTACTAAGTTAGTTTGTTATAAAAATAAGATGGCGTTTTCTTTGTTGTGTTATCAATAAACGAATCGTAAAGAATGCTACAATAATTAAAACGTGACAAAACAAGGGTGTTACACTGATAATTTTAGTTCTCCTGGACAAATACTGGCGACTGCCATAAATTTGTTCAATGAGTAATAAACATTCTGAAGACACACACATATTCACGTGCTGTATAAATTGTAGCTCATAATTGAGTAGTGCGCCCAAATTTGTTGCAGAATTTGTGATTTATAGAAGGCTATGATTCATAGTAATCTAAATATTCAAATCCAAGAAAAATCCAAGCA
>JARFJB010002451.1:2292500-2465000 GCA_036346205.1 Vesta saturnalis
TGTTCCGGAATGTCATTCTCAATAATATTTAGTCTATTAAAAATGTGTTACTAATTGTACTAAATATATAGTACATGCATTAGTTAACATTACCATTTGTTTCTTTTACTAACGATGATGCAGTTGGTATTGAAATCTTGTAAAATCTACATTTAGATATACGATGTTTTGTCCCATTTATAATTGTAAATGAAGGACGTGAAAGTTTTTATTTTCATATATTTCAATATGTCTGTATTTGAAGAACCGACCCTCCAATTTCAAAAAGTCCTAACAAACTCTAGATGCAAATCTTTCAAACAATGATTTGTAGTATTGTTTTGTTTGTCAGGAACAAGATAAAAGTGATATGAGAGGCGAGAAAGCGGGACCACATATTATCAAGTACAATGTATTTATGATTTTTAAATCTTCAGAATCAAAAGTCTAGAATCCGTTTTTAAGGTGATTCAAGTTGAGTTACTTTATACTACCCTTAAGACCTTTTTGCAAATAATCGGAAAAATAACAACTTTATAGAAAAATGGAGAGAAACCTTTAGTTAAAGAAATTCGGCTTATGAAAAGTATTTAAAAATATCCTCAAAAGCACCTTTTTTCTGAATACATCGAACACTTTGGAACAAAAGTTATAGACACATTATAACTTAAACCATCGCAACGGGCTCGTTGAAACTTTTTATTTGTAACTAGTACTAAAATATTTCGGTGATATTACCTGTTGAATAAAATCTGTTCATAAATAAAAATATTTTATTTATATAGGGCATTAAGTACATTTTGTAAATATCTCAGATAAGCTATCTATTTTAGAAACCTTTTTTACACGTAATTCAATTTCCGACATGTCTAACTGTTTTTGTAAATTAAAATAAACTATAAATTGTTACTGTAAAGTAATCTTATGAATATGTGGAACACTATTGACTTTAGATCAAAAGTGGAGACCTTTTTAAAAGATAATTGTAGATATGTATGAAGTGTACCAATTTTAAAGATCAAGATTTTTAAAGACAAATAGATTTAATGCGGCCCACACTACTCGAAACGATAAGTGCATGGTCGTACGATAAATTAAACTGTATGGAAGTTTGGTAGGTTAAACAAGTTGTGGTATTCGTTGTTGTCCATTTCGTGGTAATTTTTAGTTTAGCTTTGTTAGATCATTGATACGTAATTCATGAAGCATATTCATGAATACGCGCCTTTTTTTCTTCATCATATAATACAATCGGTTGTGATGCTACAACTTTTTTCGGGATGACTCAAACCTGGACGTTACATATAAACGCAATTAATACCCAGGATGATTCATACCCAGCACCATTTATACCCAGGACTATTCATACTCCGGGCGATTCATACCCGTGATAATGTAATCCTACGACGATTCGAACCGAGCCCTATCACGCCCTGTTATAAGAATATCATGAACTTAACTCTTCAAATTCACAAGACAGATCTACATTCATATTTAGTGAAGTAAACATTGGCAAAGCGACATTACCAATGTAATGCAGAACCTCCTTTCATTAGTCGTTTGTTGCTTACCTATATCAGCAGTTTCACGTTGAAATTGCATTGCGATTACAAATGAAATTTATATATAATTGAGAAAATAAACACTATTTGAATAGCACTTATGACACCATGTTAAGTAAAGATGCAATGGAATTAAATATCATTCAATTATTTGCATTAAAAACTGATTTATCTCTCTCGTTGCCAAGAAAATGTCTACGTCAAAATAAGTGTAGCATTGTCAATCGAAAATCGCCTCATACTAGTTGAACAACTCAAGTTCTAAGATGTGTAGTATAAGCACATGGAAAGTAATTATGCATCGTTTCAGTGGATAACACAAATTATTCATCCGTAATTTACATTTTGGTAAATATGAATTACAGTTAGAAGGTATAAACATGTCGGGTAGATAATAAAGTGAGAAATAGACTAGTTAAGATTAACATTTAAAGAATGAAACGTGTTAGACATGAATTCCGTTCGGAATGATTACAGTTAGTCTGTTCGTCTGGATGCTCCTTGGTATAAAACGTCTGGGTTTGAAGTGACCATGTGAATGAATCTCCCCGGGTATAATAGTGGTGGACATCATTCATACCCAGGACGATGGCGTCCTGGCTATGAATGATACTGGGTATGAATAATCCTGGATATTAATGGTTCTAGGTACGAGACGTCCGGGTGTGAAACGTGCTCGAATCTATTCTTCTGAAATGGTCGTTGCCATGACTCAAACTGTACACAAATGAAATTGGTAATATTCCCGCAACTGACAATCGAAAGATAGTACAAATCATTACGACTGATTGATGTTTAGACTCATTGTGCCTGTGGGTGAATGCAACAATTCTCTATCCAATCTGTAGTACAAATTATCTTTTCTACAAATTGCAATTGTGGACCGCGTTAGACAAATCCGATTGTATATAATGTTTATATTGTTATACTTTTTATGAGTCTTTTAACACGTCTCATTTAATTAGTGTTTTTTTACTGAACGGTCCGATAATAAGGCTATATTTGACATCTTTTTTTTAAAGCTTGTCAAATATCTATGTCTAAACAAAAATTAAACTTGAAAATAAATGCAGCATTTCACTGACAAGGCTTTATATTTTCAGTGTTTTTTTTCTTTTTGTTTTGTTTTTCTTAGCAATAAGATATATAAGACGAAATGTTGATACTTGTTTTCGTATCAGGGTTGATTTACTCCAAGTTAATTTGTTTCCTTAAGACGTTGCTATTGGTTCTTCTTGTTTTGTTTGTACTGTACTAGAAAATTGTGTGTGTGTGTGTGTATGCGGGAGGGGGGGGTTACAAACATGTATATGCATATAGTAGCCCCCCCTTCAAGTACAAGAAAGAAGACTACGTCCATTTGATTACTCTTCGTTTGAACCCGTTTGTTCATATAATATTATTGTTTTTACCTGTACATCTAATGAGATATTCCCAATTTAAAGTGGATGGCTTGTGAACACGATGGCACCATCACCAACTCTGGTAAAAATGTAAAACTTGATTATGATTGTTCCTTGTTTGTACTGGTTTGTTCCTAAATTTCTATCTTAGCACCTCAAAAATGCAGCAGTTGTGAACAATCTAAAGGGGGGGGGGGGCAACGGATACGATAGCATCCCCACCAAAATTTAAATTAAATATGCATGCTATTATTATTACTCAATTGTTTTTTAATTTGCACTTCAGGGGTTCAAACTTAATGAAAATCTGAACAATTTAATATGGAGGGGTTGCATAGATACGATCTCATCACCAAAAGTCTTTTTAACAATGTACAATATGCAAGTGAGTATTCTTCATTTGTACCAAATTCTTCTTAAATTTCTATTTCAGTACTTCAAAAATGGTCCAGATGTGAACATCTAAGGTGAGAAGCTACAGACACGATAGCATTCTTGCCATACACTCGCAATTCTTACTTATTATCCTTAACTCACCAATAAATTCGATCTTCTCTAACTTCAATAACTTAGTTGATCAAGTGTGCACTAACCTTACCCCGTGGGAAGGTATAACTGAAGTGATACTAAAACACATGTTTGTAATATTTTATCACACTTATTAGCTAACCGACTATCATAGAAAGAAGAATAACACTTATGACAAAGAATATAAAGACTACGTTACTGCTGTTTTTGTTTACTTACTTTTACTACACTCGTTCACACATAGTCCAATATCTCACAGCGCGACAACCCTGATATAGAACATTTTCTCCGTATTGAACTCATCCTTAGAATAATCTCTTTCACTCTCAACAAAGTTATCTAAGAAGCGCGAGTTGATTATGCAGATTGACTTGGCAGCGAAAATGTTTCTCAGCCGACGAATGTTTTCAATATGTGTGAAAACACAATATACCGACGACAAAATAGAAATCCTATGCATAACAGAGACTATCCTCACGAAATACTCTCTAACAATACCAAACGTATCTTAACTGCATCCGAGGCGGCACATAATTCCTAATGCACAAAAGATACGCGTTTGCTATATTTAATCTAGCCACACACCTGTCACACCTGGAATGTGTTGCAATAACGGCGCACCTTCCAGGAATCAACATCCTCACTATTCATCTACAGCACTACATCTCCAACTTTCCTAGCGCAGACCTTTTAGGAGACTCTACTGTACCTAATTCGGAGATAATACAACCAACACAAGCGGAACTACACTTCCTTCCTATCTTTTCCACTAACATCGTCGACCACATAATTTGTTCATAACCAGAACATCAATGACAATCGCTACCTTCGGACTACCTCCGATCCAGCAAAAATACTGATATAGCAGCGCAAGACCTAAGCAACCTTACACCAGCTACACTGTAATACCAACAAAACTATGGATAAATAAAACAACACTTACTTCAAATATCTTCTGGATTAGAAGGTGTCACATTTCACAAAACTTTTAACAGCATTCCCGACTGAAAAAACCCTAGCCAAGATACGGAACCTCCATACTACGCTGAAAGCACTTTAGGGAAGTATGAAAAATTACCACCTAAGAACGTTTTAACACATCTACAAGATGTACGTTTGGAATCCCTAGTCGCCCGCAGACGGACAATACTACAGGACATACATACTCTTAATTATCAACTAACATGCCATTTATCACCAACAAATTTAGGACCACACAAACAAAAGATACTACGCGTACATTTCGCAGTGACACCCCTATATCTACTCCGTACTCAGACCTCACTACAATTCATTGAACTTCTAACAATCCTAAATGAATTATTTGATAATTTGATCTCTGAAGAATTCGAAAAACTCCACGACCATAGTTCATACCTCACTTTAAGTCTAACATTCTATAGACCAAAATATCACAACCACTAACGAAAATGCAATTTTTTTGTCACACAAAGAACAACAAAAGTAATATATTACAAACAAAAATACAACGACCCAAAGCTAAAGAGGACTCAAGTGCCGAAACTGCCTGAAGGTATAAACAGTGAGCAGAATCAATCATAAGTATCCTCTAGAAGCTAATAAACGGTTTGGGGACGCTTGTTCTTCTGTTGAATGAAGAATTATGAAAGAGACACTATCGTAATAGTCGAAAATGAGATTTTCCCTTTTTGCCCGTCTTGTAAATGTAGCTGGTGAGGTGCTGATTGCCTAGATCATGTTGTCTTTACTCTTTAAACTTTAAATATTAGGCTGATGCATAAGTAATCGCGTTTTTTTTTATTTAAAAGTTGGCTCTGAAATAACATTTTGATTACTCAATATTCAGCTTGTCAGATAATTAATAGTTCTGTGATATAGTGTATTTGCTTTTGTATTTCGTTCATAATTGTTAAAGTTTAACTTTATTATAATGGAATGTCAAGTAGACAAAAACTAGCATTACCGACATTATCTTCTTTTTGCGTTTAATCGAGGTGCTAAAGCCAGTGAAGCTGCTGGTGAAATTTGCGATGGTGAAGATGCAGATGCAAAACTGGTTTAAACGTTTCAAAACCGGAATTTTCGACCTTAATGATATGGATCGTTCAGAACGTCCTGTTAGGTTCGATGAATAGCGATTGAATCAACTTCTTCATGAAAATTCACGCCAATCAATTAGGGAGTTGGCCCAGGAAATGGAATGTGACCAATTAACGATATGTCGACATCTGAAATCCTTAGGAAAAGCTCAGAAACTTGGCGCTTGGGTTCCTCACATTTTGAGCGAGAACAACAAAAATCATCGTTCCACAATTTCCGCTGGATTGCTCGCTCGGAATCGTGCTACTCATGGTCACAATCAGATGTTCCTCTACCGAATCGTTACCGGCGACGAGAAATGGTGTTTGTATGTGAATATGAAGCAGAGAAAGTAGTGACTAAGTCCCAATGAACAAGCGACGCCTAGAGCGAAAGAAAATCTTTACCCTCGAAATACGATGTTAAGCGTTTGGTGGGACTGGGAAGGTATCATTAACTATAAATTCCTCGGGCGTAACCAAACAGTCAACGCAATAGCCTCTACGAAGCTATTCGGGAAAAACGACTTCATCGGCAGCACGAGCTTCTTCTTCATCATGACAACGCTCGTCCTCACATTGCTAATATGGCAAAGAGAGCGATTCAAACGGTTGGTTGGGAAGTATTACCGCACATATTCTCCTGATTTGGCTCCGACAGATTTTCACCTATTTCGATCACTTTCGAACAGTTTGCGGGGTGTTTCGTTCAATAATGATGTGGAATTACGGACTTGGTTGGATCATTTTTTTGAGCCAAGGCCGAACAATTTTTACCGAGGTATCGACAAACTTATTGAACGCTGGGAGGAAGTCGTTAATAATAACGGAGAATATATAATTGATTAATATGTTGTAAATTTTTGTAGTAAAATATATATTTTTTTAAAATAAACAACGCCATTACTTATGCATCAATCTTACTATTCTCAGTGATTGACACGAAATGTATACGTGTAGGAAGTGTTATTGAAATAAAATAAATCTCTGGCAGCAGTAGCAAATGGTGTAATTTACAATAACGTAACGCAAAGAAAATATAATTTATTGGTTTGCCTTAGAGGTGAGGAAAATAGTATAAGTATGAACAGATGTTAAACAACGGGAAGGTTGGTACTCTATCTGATGCAGTCGGTAAAGGTAAATTTGAAGGTATCAAACTGAGACAAATGCTTGGAGTAAGCTTGCTAGTCACTTATAAAAAAGCCGTGGACCATCTACCTCGCCATTAACCTCGAGCCAGGAGTACCGCACGTGTGGACTAGGATAATACACACCTATAGTGGTGGAGAACTATCGATAGCACTATCGATAATTATCGATAGTTTCGACTATCGAATAATATCAGTATTTTTCTGCATTATAGAATGCTTTCGATAGTGGCGCGAGCACTCACCATAACGAAAGTGAGGTTAGATTAGAAGACCTTAATTGGTCCAAGTTATTTTACTTGTTATTTTACTGTGGATCGTTTATTCATATCATTTGTGAGTGGTGGTACCGTGAATGCAAATATCAAAATTTCCGAATAAGAATGGAGAAGTTTTTAAATATCTCCCTAAATGGTCCCAAATCTAAACAAAGCCGAAGGAGTGGTAAGTGTACTACTGGTAATTTAGATTATTGTGTACTTGTTCATTTTACAATTATGCAGAGATCCAGCACAGCTAATAATAGTTTAGATCAGATTACAATTTAGCTAAAAATATTTTTTTGAAATTATTTTCAAGAATATTAAACTGAACCTAATGCAGTAAGTCCTCGGATAACGTTGTTCCGCTTAACGCCTTTAATGTCGGGACTGGCTAGTGGATAGGGACTAATGTATTGCTTAATTTATTGTTATTAACTGAGACCGATTAACGACAATATAACTCAATGCTTCACAATATAGGAGTTAACGTTAACTCATTATTACTGGGCTGAATTGTCTAGAAAATGTAAAGAAATTGATTGCGCCGTCAATCTATCAATCGCGGGTTTATCATGATTTCTAGAATGTTGTCAGCGGGATTGATTCTTTGTCTTTAGAAGTGAATTACCATTCCTTTCTTATTATTGTTATTTGACTATGTAAAGAGATAAAATATTCCATGTTTGCTATTTGCTATACATAGACTATACAGGAATTCGCGGATCCTGATTAGCAGGAGATGCTTGCATAACGATATTTTGGTAAACTCAAGTAAGCTGCGAAATAATTACGCATCACATGCATGGAAATCCGAGGTGATGCATGCAGCCCTAAACCCTAATTATTCTGATACATTGATAAAGATGTTCTAGAAGTGTCTAGTGTTGTCTGACGACTGCGTTATTGATTTAATATCTAAAATCAATACATCTTTGTTTACAAACCCGATGGAAATGATACATAGATTTGTATTTTCTTTTGTATTTATTTAGTTCTAATTAGGCAAAATAACTTAATGTCCGCCTCCATACAAAACATTGATAAGAAAATTAGTATAATTCCCAATAGTTACTTAAAGTGTGAGAATGATTGTTTTCATTCCGTGGTATTTTGCGTACAAAGGCAAATATACCCACATATATCTTATGTATCAGGCACGTTCAATCTTCTTATACATATCTGTATATTATATTATCAATGTATCTTGTATTACGTCATTTCGCATAACGACTTCGCATAACGACGCAATTTAAAAGTTCATACCTGTAACGTTAAGTGAGGACTTACTGTATTGAAATCAGCTCAATGTTAATGTAATGATCATATTCATTTTAGAAGAATCCAGTGAGATTGAGTTTCATCAAAATACACAAGTTGAAAATAAGTCAGATACTGATACAATTCAAGATGAAAACTCCGACCCTCAAGAGATACGTAACAGAAAACAAAAAATATCAAAGACACGGAAGCTTTTTAACAGATCCAGCGACAAAAAATTGCCAAATGTCTGAACTGTGGTAAAGAATACAAAACAAGTGGCAATACAACGAATTTAAGTGACCATCTTAAAAGATTTCCATTCCGACCTCTCTGGGAGGTTCCAGTATTCGTTCCTCTACCAGGTCAATAAGTGCCTTGTTTAAAAGGGAAATTTTATACAGTGAAAACTCATAACAAAAACAACTACTTGATAAGGCACTAACATTAATGATCGCCACCGCTCTGCAACCGTTTGATATTGTCAGTGACACTGGCTTCAAAAATTTTGTAAGTTTGTTGGATTCTAGATATAGTCCGCCCATTAAATTTACGATGCGAGAAAAAATCATGAGGCAAATTTATAATGATAGTTATCACATGCTTAAAGACATTTTAAAGCATGTCCAATACATTGCTATGACTTCTGACTCCTGGTCATCACGGGTCACTGAGTCATATTTGACGGTGACATGTCATTTTGTTACCAGTGATTTTGGATTAAAATCTGCAGTGTGCAGAGAAATATTCACGAAGGAGCAGGTTGCTTTCGTCCTTATAGGCTAATACAGGAGGTAACAAGTGTCTGGAATAGAGCATTCCAAATGATTAAAAGAATTCTGCCAGCACATACACGTACTAAACAGGACTCTGTTGAAAATTCCTAAGGTTCCTCAAGCTCTGGATGCACAACAAACAACTGTTCTGGAAGAAGTTGTAGATGTTTTAGTATGTTTTGATGAGGCTATAATAAAAGTATCGGGCACAATTTCTGTTGTTATACCCATTATTTAAGGAATCCACAGATCATTGCAAAACAAATTATCAGAATTTTAAACAATTAAGTGGTTTACCTGAAACTTCTAGATTCTGTACAGAAGCGTTTGTTTCCATGTGAAAGAAGAACAGATACTCAAATGGGACCACTACTTGACCCTAGATTTAAACAAGATGGGTTTAGATGAGATAAGAACATCAAATCCGCACTTCTACTTTTGGAACATGTGATGAACTACTTAGAAAAGAAGGAAGCCAAAATTACAGCAAGCTCAAGTATTTCGTTAGATGAAGAGGCTATTTCAGGCACTAGTTCAACTTTTTCAGGATCAAGCTCATTATTATCATTGATGGATAGCAAAATACAACGAAAGATAAGACCGTCAACAGCTGATGTAATTATAATGAAGAGGCAATATATGGAACGCCAAAATTCAGCCCCGGACACAGAACCACTTCTTTTTTGGAATGCTATTGGTATTGATTTTATTTTCGCAATTAAAACTTTCGCTGTTTTAGGTAAATGTAAATGATTTCAGAGCTTTAAAGCTACTCGCCAAGAAATATCTATGTATTCCGGCGTGATCAGTAGAATCTGAAAGAATATTTAGCAAGACTGGGCAAACCCTTAAAGTTTTTTTTAATGTTAGATATATTAGTCACATTAGGTTTATTTTATTTTACAACTATCGATAGTTACTAAGAAAACTATCGCTAACTATCGATGGTGCTGACTATCGATAATTTTCTATTATTAAATTTTTGTTACTTATAGTATTCCCGAATAGTTTAAGATTTGCCTAACGTGCAAAGGCACTCAGGAACACTGGGAGGGTTTAGGGATATTGTTAGGCTTCCGAGAAATGTTTATGAATGGATACATGAAATTGGTTTAAGGCAAAGTTTGGCGGAAAACAGAAACTAGGTAGTGCATTCCACAATTTGGTCGCCGTAAGGAAAAATGTAAATTGCACCCGTTTAGTGTGACAAGATGGAATTTTGAGTGCGTAATTATGGTGAGAATGGGCAAACCGAGTGTTCCTAGCGAAAATGACCTGAGAAGGTATTAATGAGTGTATTTCTGAGGCACACTTGCAATGGTAATCGCAATAGAACAAGGAAAGAACCGAAACTATTCTTCTATGCTCAAAAGGCTGTAGGTCTGAAGTCAGAGACAGGTCATTTATAAGCATTATAGCTCTTTTTTGGATGCGGTTTACCATATCAAGGGCGTATTGGGGGGCACTGACTCAGAGCTGGGAGTTGTATTCCAGATGAGGTCAAATTTGAGCCATATACAGTAAAAGGAGTTGTTGCGATGTGAAGTACTGTTTAGATCTGTTTTGCGGGTGACAGAGGGTGGTCAACCCATGAAAGGTTCGATGATACGGACATCCCTAACATAGAAATAGAGTTTGAAAATTTGAGATCTAAGCCATTCATATTTGCAGCAGGAAATGGTCGGTCTTTCTTGGCGGACACCAGCCAACACTGGGTTTTGTCGGCGTTGAACGAGTGAGTGTAGATTATTCCTTCCCCATTCAAGGACACGTTCTAAGTCACTGTTGATTGAGGCTGCCATTTTCACCTTAACGTCCTGACTAGACTTATTGTTGTGGGAAAACTGAGAAGAACTACAATGTAGAGTTCTGTCGTCTGCAAAGCAATGAATCTGATTAGTTGTTGATGAAATGAGGTCATGCAGGTCAAGCAGGAAAAGTGTGGGAGCTATTACTGATCGTTGGGGAACGCCCGCGTTGATAATAGTTTTTTTCGAAAAGAAGTCATCGACGACAACGCGTATACGTCTTTTGTCAAGAAAGCTGGATATCCAATTGATGATCGTATATAATAAGCCGATCGAAGTGAGCTTGGCAAGTAGGCACTTGTGCCAAACCTGGTCAAAATTTGACCAGGTATCTGAAGCTACTACGACTGTTTCACCGAACCTCTCTAATGTGTTATACCAAAGTTGGGTGATATATGAAAGAAGATCATCCGCTGAACGACTCTGTCTGAGCCCATACCCGTGGTCGTTTAGGAGTTTATTGGGCTCGAGGAACGAAAGTAGTTGGTGGTTGATGGCTTTTTCCATTTGGTATATGGTGTATGCTTTTGCGATAATGCATCAGTTCAAGTCCTATTAAACCAGGGTTGGGAACGGGCATGACCTATACGATTATGTTTTTTGGAAATGTATAACTCCATACCCATCAAGATAACTTCAGTTATAGAAAGAGCAATGATTGAAGAGAAGGGCCGTTTAAAGCAATACTCACGCCAGGGGAAGGTTGCAAAAAAAATCTCGCAGTTCGCTCCAGTTATCGAATTTAAAACACCACATAGTTTTATCTGTTTTTCGAGTAACAGTGGGATTGGGTACAGAGGAAGTTATTTCGATTAGGCAGTGGTCTGATTGACCAAGTGGGAAAAGGACTCTTGTTTTATAGACAAGTGGGTTAGTTGTAAGGAATAGGTCCGAGATGTGGAGAATGGTTAGGGTTGTCAGGGATTCTGGTTGGTTCGGAAATTATCTGTGTGAGATCACAGGATACAGCAAATGATTCTGCACTATGACCGCGGGATTAGCGATAGATGAGAATTGAAACTAATTGCAGTTGTGTGCATTAAAATCTCCCAAAATTGAAATATCGCAAGATGGAAACTATGATAAGAGGTAGCTATTTTCAGACTAAGGTAATCAAAAGATCTTGGAAGTTATTATCATTGGGAGACCTATATAAACAACAGTAGAATTTCACAAATTGGGGCCCAGAATGTTTGAACCAAATCGCGTCAAATTTGTTGTTTTCCAAAGTGGACATCCTCTTATAACCTACGTTGTCCTTTGTATATACACATACTTCGCCTTTAAGGCGAAAGTTAGAGTGTAGGTTGTATCTGGGAAATTGCAGGTCAGGCGAATCAGTGTTTCTGATAGAAACAGAATGTCCGGTTGCACTTGTTCAAGGTGTTGCTGAACAGCATTAGGACTCGAACTGATACCACGTATGTTGTAGTAATGCATCCGAATGTTGGTACTTTCGATGACCGAGGTCGCTTGAGTCCTGCCCTCCCGGGAATCCGAATGAGCCAGAATTTTATTCCTGGCAGATCTTGCTCTTCTTAGTCTTGACGAATCCCCCCCCAGAATCCTTGGGAGGGCGTGAGTGTGGGCGTCTCGCCATACTCACCTGAGGTATAGCGCCTGCTTTAGAACTCGTCATTTTAATGGTTTAGCCGTTAAAACGCCACGCTTGACTAGTGCGTGTTGGCCAGTACATAAGGAATAAAGAAGAAAGTGACCGGCAGCCCTTACGTAACTCAGAAAATTGGAGCACCAATGTTAAGGAGTCCATGGTAAAGGTGGTGGTATTGCACCGGGCGCCATGGGGTATACATGCCTTCCACCTACACATTTTTCTACTGTCTGTAATAGATAAAACCAATAACTTATACAGGTAAAGTTAGTGTGCAAGACGCAACCATTAATGTTGCGCTGTGAATAACTTCCACTGATCATGAAGTATACATACTTTAAAATGCCCTTTGGACGTTTTTAATCCTTGTACGGAGGACAAGGTTCAGACTTACAGGTACAAACGAGAAAATTTTATTAAGAAACGGGTTCAAATAAGGAATAATGTAATAAACATGGTCATCTTTTTGTTCTACTCGCAGTGGGGGGGCTGCTTTATACACAGCATGCCTGCATCCCCCTCCCTTTAAATTCTTAGAAACCAGCGTTAACTTTTATGGTATTAGAACAAATACGTACAAAGTACAACCAAATGATGTCATTTCAATACACTAATTACCAAGTGGTGGAGCGTGGATGTTGGGTCATAGAAATACGCATTCCTCATTTTTATTTTATTTTGTCTATTACATATTCTTCCTTTTAACAAATTGTGGGTATATAATTGTTTTAGGATACACAATTAGCATATTTTCCACATTGTAGCTAATGATCGTATTTGAATAAGCTTAATGTTTCGTGGCAGAATTCACAACTAACTTAATTCAAGGACATAAGTTTTAAGAAAATAAGAAGGATTAAGAGAGTACACCGTTAAAATTACACTGTAATACAGAGGGTTGTTCTTAAAAATTCTAGTACCGCTACAGTATGAATGAGTACAGTTCACATAGATTATGTTAACCAGAGTGATTAAACAGGGAAAGCAAGCATCAAGTATTTAGTGATGATACCGTCTAAACAAATGCTAATCGTTGAATATTTTTGGTATTCAATTTTGAACCATGGTGTTTATTTAATTTTCACCTAGCCTTATTTTCATACCTATAAGTAAATACTATAAATTGAACTTCAAGTTCTGATGTCTCATGGTTTAAAGATTATCTAAAAACGCGCTATACGCCGACACCTACTTATGTAAATTCGATAACGAATATTGATTATTAGCGGTAGCCCATCAATGTTGAAGGAATGTTATCGTAGAGTTGTAAATTGAAAATCGTGAATAATAAACTAGCCTAAAAAGTTGTCAAAGCTATTTTTTAACTTTGTTCAAATTGTTCCGGTTATTACATCATTCTTTCGTTTAAGAATTAAAAGGTAAATTAGTGAAATTATGCATATATTAATATTGAAGAAAATGAAATCGAGATTATTTACGCTTAAAGGTTTTGAAAGAAAATTGATACGGTATGCGAGTGGCGCCAATAGCAGTGAAGCGGCCCACCTGTGTTCATAATCTGCTACTAAATATTGCACATTATAAACGTTCCACTTTCAAACTGAAGAAAGTTGAATAGGGAAAGTGAACCTGTATCATAATTTGTTTACAGTGTGTTCGTTAACATAAAATATTTGACTTGTAATCTTTCAAGCTACCATGACGGTGAATTGAAAAGTGAAAACAATTTTTGTTTATGTTTACATTGGTTATACGAAAAAGATTAACAATAAGAAAAGAACAAAAATTTGATCTTGGATATGAAATTTAAAAATTATGTCTGTTCTTTGTGTCCTTTTCTTAAAATTTGAATTACATGTTGGGCATTAATTGTTTTGTTTTATTTTATTTAAGGAGTTAATTAATTAAATACATGCTTATCCTAAATTAAAAATAATTAACTCCAACATAGAAACTGTGTTCACGTATTTAATTTTGTTATTGAGTTTTTATTAAGTGTAATTGCATAATATACATTCACGCCTCACCTCATCTTTTCTTTTTAATTATAATTAATATACCTATTTATAAAAATTGAATAATAGTAGGTTTTGCCTAGCAAAAGTAAAGGAAGTTGTCCTTTAATTATACAACGTCATGACGGGAAAATGAAAATTTTTTGTAGCTACCAACGTATTTATTCTGAGTCATAATATTAATAGGGAAAGATTTATATTAGCAGTTAAAGGAAAGTATTACGAATACTAAATCAGAATGAAATTTACAAGTGTGTTCTAAAAGTTCGCCTACGTATTTGATACATATGACAACCTAAAATTTATAACTTTACCTTTTTGACTTCCTTGCCTTTGGGGATTTTCACAATTCTACAGATTTGATTTGTTACATTTACTGAGAGATTAATTGTTTTCAGTTTTACTTAAACCATACAGAGATTCTACAGGCTGTTTTACTTAAACCATTACCTAAAAGTAGGATTCTCATTAATAATTTTATTCAGAAAATTTGCATATCTCCATAGCTTTTTGGTTGGTTCTCTTACGACTTTAGCGGAAGTCGATAACTCTGTTATATTAAATGAATATCAGACTTCAATTGGGACAAACATTTTTACAGGTTTTAGATACCTAGATCGATTGACACTAATAAATTAATCCTCTCTGTAATTTTAGATTTACCAAAATTTTGGCCGTTATTGATATTTTTTTAGGAAACGCTACAAGATTTGTAAAGTAAGGTTTTGTATAGTATATGGTAATTATGATTGTTTGTTGTATGGTAGTATCGGACCTATTTTATACAAAATTAGTATTAGTCTACATTTTAGTGATATAAAAAACTTACCGTGCAGTGGTTAATTAATATTCATTGGATTTTACCTCTATAAAATTAACGTCATTCATACAAAGTTAATGTATGGTCAAGGTCAAATTAATTTTTGTACAGTTGCTATAGAGACACCGAAGAATCCCAAAATCAGCCGCTTTTGGTATGAATTACTGTCCCAATATGGCGTCTTATTTAGTTGGTGGAGAAAAAAGGTATTTGTTCTACGTGGCCACTGTTTTGTTTTACGCATAACTGGATTCTCCGATGAAACTTGTTTGTGGTCACTTACAGAATTTGTACAGTATTCAAAGACTGTACAAGAAAGCTGCAATTTTTCTGAAAAACGTAACTGGTATGAAAATTATGTAAATCGAAACTTTCAAGATTATCATTCAGAATTAATCTACTTTTCTTTTGGGTTTGAAATCTTGTATTTCTATTTTTTTCTCTGACAAATTTAAATGTTTCGATAACAATTACAGTTATCCGTCTCAGTAATTTGATAATATATAGTTGAATTTGGAATAGGATTAAGTAAGTACATCATATTTTCAATGTAGAGTTTGATTCAAATAAAGTTGGGTATGACTCAGTCTTAAAATTACACGAACTAAGATTTAGGCAACATAAGTCTTCATTAAATCAGCGAAGTATCTTTTAGTTAATATTTTTATCGGCCACATAAATTTTCATAAAATGTCAAAAAAAGTTGAAAATTATTGAATGTTTTTTATATTTTAAACTAAAAAAATTATCCATTATATCCATTTATTTTATTGATAGAGTAAAAAATATTTTGCTGCGACAGTGAATTGTTATAGTTTAGGAATGGTTTAATTATAATTACATATCATCATAATACATAACCTATATGTTTGTAAGAAAGCAAATACTTTTTTGTGTATTATAAATTAAATCATTTCAGGTGAAAAAATTGATAAAAGTTGCAATTAGTTTGTTATTCTCAAGATTTATAACAAACCTTCTAGAAGCATAATTATTGCTCTGTAATTGACATAATTCTTGTAGATACTTTACGTTAACATAAACATCTATACATTTGTGATTATTTCATTCTTATAGAAAAAAGTGTGTACAGTGTAATGTAGTGCGAAGTTCAACGAAATTATAGATATTTAATATTTCAATTTAGCACATAGTTTAAATAGATTTCATATTGCTCCAAGTTAAATGAAAATCAATTTACGTAAATCAGTATATGTATCCTATTGTAGAGTTCTCAATATGTTATGTAAACATTAGAATATTGATATTACATTAGAATTAAAGCATTTAAATTAACAAAAAAAGTATTCACTATCAGTGTCACTCTCAGAAGCGGAATCGTTAAGAGATATAATTAATGGTTGGACAACCTCAAAATGTTTTTTAATTTTCCACCACTCTAACATAGACACTTCGGCATGTTTTTCATTTCTGCCATCAATTCGTTGCAAGGATTCCATTCATATTTCTTTTACATGGTCATCGTTAATTTTGGAATTATGTCTTCCTATATTTTTGTTGTAGTGTTCTTTGCAGTTTGCTCACACCAATTCAATTAGATTAAATTGACAGTGATCATCTGTTTCGTACACTTTTGGTATCGCATTATCTGCAACTAATTACTGTAGTTCTTTTTTAAACATGCTAGGTTCATAAGTATTGTTGTGCTTTAATAGAAAATTACATATTTCTTCCTTCCTAGATTATTTGGAATTTTTTCTAGAAGTTTGAAATGATATTACAATTAAAGTTTACAACTAAATCATTTTCAAACCATTTTAAATAAATAACTCCGTACACATATCTCCATGATAGTCTGCACTGTGTGACTTTGTAGAAAACAAAAGTGAAGCATCGGAAATAAATGCATCTTGATTACTTGCATGAACAACTACAGATCTTAAAAATTCAGTTATTTTATTAGGAATTATACTATAATATTTAAATTACAACAAACCTTTTTCCTTCGCACATTGGCTTCTTCTTAGATTTATCATGCCAGCTTCTTTTGTGCGATCCTCGACTGAAAATCCAAGTTTCATTTAAGAATACAAGATTGTATAATTTTTCTTTATTTTTGTAATATTCTCTTAAGAATCATATACGATTGACAGCAATATGTGATTGTTCCTGTAAACCCAGGGACGTTCCGAAGAGAAAATTTAGGGGGGGGGGCAGGGTTGTCGTGATTTGGCCAACTTTTAGGAAAAAATGACCAACTGATAAATAACAAAATACAAAAAATATGTACATTTATTAAATCGAAAACAATATAAATCTATAAACATATCTTATTCAACGCACACTCTTATTCTTCGTTCCTTCATTGCAGCCCACGTATTGATGATATCTTTCATTTTAATTTCGTCTACAATGTCCTTTTCAAAATGTAGAAGCATTAATGAATCCAGACGTTCGTTGGACATTCTCGAACGTAATGCGGTTTTCACATATTTCAGAGAACTGAAAGCCCTCTCATTAGTGCAAACCGAATATCCCGCTGTTGAAATAAACTGGATACACTTGAATGCGAGGGGTAACGATGCTTTCCTTTGTGCAGCTATTCTCATGAGGTTTTGAAAATCGTTCACTTCATCACCTTCACAGATTGCGAATAAAATTTCAAGCTCAGCATGGAGAGCATAGCAATCGGGTCTATTATATGGGGGGGAACGAGTCCACGAGTTTCTCAACCGTCTCTTCATTCAAATTACTTGGCGACAGTGGAAAAGTAACAATAGCTGTTATAGGTTGTAATGTAACCCCGATTGTTTTCAAATTCTTGTCGAGAAATTCCACGATCGTATCCAGCACGACGTAGAATTCTTTTCGATAGAACTCGGTAATATCCAGACGCGCCTCATTTTCTGGATTGTCATCCAATCGCCTGGGCTTCAACCTCCTCCGATGTGTTCTATTGAAATCCTCATCAGGGTTCACATCCATGCTTTGGGCAAAAGATTTTGCGCTGCTTATCAAGCTATTGACTTCATTCTGTGAGTTTGATCTGATGGTTCGGAAAACTGTGATTACCGCTTCAATCTCCTTCATTGCGTCCAAGATATTCAAAGTATCACTCTCGAGAATTTTTGTCACCACTTTCAATTTCATGAATACTGTCTTTGAAAACATCAGGAACGATATGAAATCGAAATGCAGAATCCGTTTCAACAAACCAGATGTTTTCGCTTTGACTTTTTTATTTTCATCGCTCTCACAGAAGTCGGCTAGAACTTCTGCAATTTTTTCGAACGCAATGTTCATAGCGGCGATTGTCTAGAAATAAACGTGTTAGTGCTGTTTGATCAATTGTGATGAACACATATTCTTACCTCAGCTCTGGCCGTCCAGCGAGTTTTTGAGAGATTCTTGAGGGTCGAGCTCCTCTAGTTTGATTGATAATGAATTCGACCTTTTCACGCTCGAATGGAAAAATACGTAAATTTCTCCCAGTATGTTGAAAAACTCCTGTAGGAGACTGCTCCGTCCACACGCATGCTCTATAGCTGTATTCGTTCTATGTGTTTGACACGGGATGTACGGTATTTTACGGTACGCTAATTTTTCAGTATCGATGCCATTCTTATTTAGTATGTCCAAGATATCTGCTGCAGTCCCGGCACCAGTTTTTGCAGTAGCTTCTGTGATACTCAACAAATGCTCTCTTGGAACACCACAATCATCGACCCTTCTCACGACTACTAACAAAATTTCCTTATTGGAGACATCGGGTGTATGGTCCGCCATAACCGTGAAAAAGTTGCATTTTTCAATTTCCGTCAGAACTTTGGTTCTGACCGAATTCCCCAAAATATCGATGAACTCGTTCTGTGATTTGATGCCGAGATAAGTTGATTGATATTTTCTGGATTTCTTCTCATCGAGCCACTTCTTCAATAACGGGTGTGTCGAGAAATTAAGTAGACAAACTGGTTGAAATTTGAGTTTTCGTAGTCATCTCCCCGGAACGCGATGCCTTGTCGTCCAAGCGTTCTTGAAATGTCACTATTTGTAGCCGCATATTTTTGCTAAGAAGTGTATTGATATGTCCAGATTTGTGTGGGAAGTTGCTATAATCAATGAGAGCACTTTTGTGGGACTTCGACTAAAAGTGTACACTGAGTTTTCCTTTTTTCTTAGTGCCACTACTCTTCATTTTTCCCCAACTCTTGACTCCATCCAATGTCCAACAATTTTCACCTTTATCTCTGCCGGGTCCATCAGGAAATAGGCAGCATACGAAGCAAAATGCTGTATCCTTCGCCGTGCTGTACTCCAGATGATTGAACTGCTTATATCATTGCGCATTAAATCTATGACCTGTGTGATCTTTAGGAAACACATGCAACATAGGTTGATGTGGTCCCAATTCAACTAGATACTTCCGCTGAGAATTGTACATAATTTTTCCTCGTAAACCCGGATCGTGAGAAACTATATCAGAAGACTCTGTTGCGAATGATGATGGAACTGGTTCAGATTGTCGTTCCACTTCTTCAATATGTAGTTTGCAACTGTCCAATACTTCACTGCAACGAACGATCTTTGATGTTGGAGACCAGATTGAAAATTTCCAGTATCGAGATATAATTATCAACGGTATCAGTTTCATTTAGATGACATCATTTTCTTTGTGGAGTTGAATGAATCACACAAATACAAGAATTGCCCATAGCACTGGGCCCAAGATTGCCGGTTCTTGTCACTTTCTTCATCCAGTTTGCTCGCCTGCTCGCTTGTTTCTGTCATCTCTTCTTGATCAGACTCAAGAATTACATTGAAGTCTAGAATTGAGTAAATTAGTATATGCAGAATTTCAATAGCAATAATATTTGCACCTGAGCTAGTTGCAAGTGTGTTTCTCCCTGGCAAATTTGACGTGAGGTTTAATTGCTTCGTACTATCCGATAACTGTGGAACTACAACAACGTTTACAATATTATTTTTTCATTTATCATAAAAACCTCTTATTTGCTTATATATTTACCTTTCTCTGTAGATACATTTTCATGTGCAACTTCATAACTCATGTTTTCAACTTTTAATTGAGTATTGTTCTCAGTTTCAGAAAGTTTTTTTCCTCTTAGAGCAATGGTCTATTGCTACATCGCTCAGTTGGTCAACTGCATCTCCTGAGTTATCTTGAATATTTCCATTAAATTAATATAATTTCAAAATTTTAAACAATTATCAAAAATAATTGAGCAAATGAATATGTTCAACTACAACCAGTAACCCACCAACCTTCAACGACAGTTGAATTTCCAGAACCAGAAGCGCGATGTTGTTGCACCAGGGATGCTTGCACGAAAGGATTTTTAGAAATTCCAAGCCGCTTCACCTTCACAACCCTGCCACCATGTTTTTTTTGCTTCATGCATTGATTTATAGTCATTATTGAAAACAGCACTGCACTGAGTGCACTGTACTTTAACTCGCTTCCTCATATCGCTACTAACAGGCTACCCTCTACAACAATAATAGATTTATGACATAGGTAGGGCACAGCTTACGCATAATAGATATGTATTAAGGGCATAATCAGAAGATTATGGCTCGAGGAAATGTTAAAAGCCCGACGCGAAGCGGAGGGCTTTTATATTCCTGAGAGCCATAATCTACAATTATGCCCGTGGTACATACAATGTTTTATTTTATTTTGCACCATGAAACTGGAACAAAATTTTAAAAAGATTCAGTATTTTCGGCAAGTTTTTAAATGCAAATGCAGTGAAATAAAGTCGACAGTAGGCTAGTTTGTTGTTACTAAGATACTGTGATATTGCTAAATTGTTGCTAAGGTACTGTTTGTAAATAATTTGCATTCTAAAATGGAAGGTGAAAACGCAAAGACTAATTTGTTGTTACTAAGATACTGTGATATTGCTATTAATATTATTATTGTTATATTAATAAAGGTTCTATAGTAACGTTGTTGTTTCAATAATTCTTTCAACTTACGTGAAATATCATGTCATGGGTCAGCGTCAATCATGCTGCTTAGCAACAATGACATTTCCGTGCTATAAAGACCACATTACGCCCGCATTTGGAGGCGTTTAAAAAACATTATGGTGGCAAAATAAAATAAAAGTATATATAGTTATCCTACCTTGAGGTCGAGTTAAATACCATGAACCAAAACGAGATTAAAGGGCAAGTGCAACTGTTTCGCAATAACTATCGGTGTCTCTGATGTCTCTGTCGCTACGCGCTCTCAGTAAGCGGAGCACTCCCTTTCCCTTGCACTCCCTTGCACAACTGATGGTGATGGCGTTCGTATAAGTGCGCATCTATGAGTTGGGACTGGGAGGGGGAGCGACGGCAGGCACATTGCCGCGTCCCGCTTCCCGCCCACATGCCTGCGGCCGACCGGCCGGCCAACTTTGCATCCGGAGCGCGCGCTGAGTCCAACTTTTCGACCAAAATATATTTTTGGGGGTCAGGCTGCCCCCCCCCCTGACCCCCCCATAGGAACCCTCCCCTACCATCATCTACTTTCGATGAAAATCCAATGGAAAGTAAGAGATGCCTTAAACTTGATCTACTGAAATGGAAAAGTTGACTATTGCTTAATTCCTTTTGTAATGATGCCAGCGTAACATGTATAGCTACAAAAACAGGTACTAAATATGTCTTGCATCTTTGTATTTACATTTTAAATGCATTTCATAAATGTTTCTCTTTACAGCATCCTTCACTCAATCAACTCATCAACTTCGGTGGACTTAGATTTCGTATGTTTTCTCCGCTTAGCTGGTGGCTGTGGTGGTTTATTTACTTTTTGTGCTTCTGAAACTTTTTTTTTATAGCACTAACTGTATTTATACTAACACTACATGCTTCAGACGTGCGCTAAAAGTAGTCCTTCCAAGTATCGGATTTTACACAATAATGTACTACATATCTGCATAACAGATTTAAATGGAACGGGTGCCCCTTGATTGTCACGTTCCCGTTCAAAATAATTAAGCACGTTCATAACTACGAACTGCGCTTGAGATTTAAGGTGCTTATCAAGTAGCATATCTAAAATTTTGTAAATTTTATATAAATTATGTAAAAATGTTACAAAATTACCGATAATTCACTGTATAGTTTTGAAAAAACTGTTTTATATAAAAAGTAAAGCCAAAACGCCATAAACAATAATTTCAAAAAATGACAGGAGTGACAGATGCTGTTTCTTAATCACGACACACGTTTTAGTGCACTAATATGAATTGTACCGTAGATTTATGTTTTTATACATGTAGTTGAGAAAGAGAGAAAGAGAGATAAGGATATGTAATTTTATTATCGAGTTTTACATCGCGAGTCATACCCAACTTTAGTATCAAACTTTATCATAACAATTACAGTCTTTTAGTAGTAAAGCTATGTTATGATTTTACTAGATCTTTGATTTTTAGCAGTGAATACTTTTACCAATTTTGACTTTCGCAACTTTGCACTTACAATATAATTTGCTCCCTTTTTGTTAAATTTGTGACATTCTTTATTGCTAACCTTTGTGCGTTAGAGGGTTTTCTTGTTTGTCATCTGCAAGGGGGTCTATTAAAGATCTAGTTAATCTTCACAAAAATAAAATAAAGCTAGATTCCTTAGTTGACTTTCCCAATACGTTTAACTAACTGTTATAGCGAGCTTATTCATATTTCAAATGTAATTCTTATCGAAACATTAAAATTTGAATTAAAAAAAATAAAAATACACCATTTCAAGCCCAAAAGATAAAAATATCCTAATAAAGTATTTTTAATTATAGTGTAAACTAGATTTTGATTTTTATGACCACACATGTCACAGTAAAATGGCATTATACCTGGCCTCCTAACCAACACGATCAATTTCACTGTAAAATTAAAATGTAACATTAAATCTAAACGACTAAACGTACATAAGGTATGTAGAATGTTATAAGATTCGATTCAAACATTGGTTCATATAATAATTCGCATTTTTAAGTAAAGGTTATGTGCAAATCAACATTAAAAAAACTACAGTTTTACGTTAATTTTCTTCTTCAATTCAAAATGGTTCCTTTTTAATTAGAAGATCTATCTGAGCCATTACGTGTTTCAGGATTAATGTTATATACGGGGTGTCCCAAATAGAGTAGGATAGTATGGGTAACTTTCTTATTATTAAAGATAGAGATTTGGTTAAATGGGCAATATTGTGCAGTTTTTTTGGGCCGAGTTCGATTCTATTGAGAAACATTTCAATTCCAGAACAGTTTCGAAATTATTTAAAGAAAAACCAAAAACTCAAATATCTCCATAATTATAAAAGATTAAAAATAAAATTCAAGATGGCGGTTTCCAAGATATTAATAGCAACTTTCTTATTTTAAATTGGATTTTTACACAATTAAATGGGATTTTTTTTTTCTCTTTTCAACGATGTATAACCTATGTACGAATAAAAAAGTGAATGCTAAAACCATAATACATTACAATAAATGTTTAAAGTGCTGGCCGTTTTCATGTACACACAATCGATACCGTTTTACAACACTGTTAGTAACTGTTCGCAATGTATTTCGATGAACACCGCTACCACTCCTTCACGTAGTTCTTCTGCATTATTGTAATGCCCCATAAATCAAAATCCAGAGGCGTTAAATCTACGGATCTGGCTGGCCACTGATTAGGTATATTGGTGGCAATTACTCTATTATCAAAACGGTCATTTAAATATCGGATAACATTGCCAGCATTATGTGCGGGAGCGCTATCCTGCTGATACCATATTTGAATATTTTGTGCCAAAGGTAGATCATTTAATAAATCTTCAAGATATGTTTGTAGAATTTCCATGTAACGCTGCGCTATTAATGTTCTATCAAAAATTATAGGACCAACTAAACGATTTCCCAATATGCCACAAAAAACATTAAAACCTGGTTGCGCCGTGGAACCACTATGTGTGGCTTTTCTCTGTGCGCAATGGTGCTCATTATGACGATTAAATAAACCACAATTGGAGAAGTAGGATTCGTCAGTCCACAAAACTTGATTTATAAAATCACCATTTTCCGCAACCTTATTTCAAATCCATCTACAAAATGCTTTTCTACGGATATTATCTACTTTTGAAAGACGGGGGTTGATTTTCTGGAGCAAAGATAGTTAATATTGAACTTGGGGGAGGGGGGGAGCAGTTGTAGTTAGAGTTTGAATTGAGTAAGATCGATCGGGGCGTTTGATTAAATACCTTCATTGAAAACAGTCTGTATATAAATATTTGATCGTATACATTCTTGGAAAACTCAAACCGCGAATTTGTTTTTTTTTCTTTTACTAAACTAAATATGAGGGTATTAATAAGCGTGCGTGTAAACAATATATGTATAAATAATCGTTGTCGTCTTGGGTTTCAACGGCGTATCGTAACCCGGTAAATATTGGTGGTAAAGTGTTTAACTAAAGGGAATATATTCAAGTGTAAGTAGGTATTTTTAATGTAATTAAGGCTCACAGCAAACAATTCTACAAGCCTACGTAACGTTAAGGAATCAAACATTGCTTTGCAAAGGTATCTCATTTGCACGCGGACCCATTAAGCTAAAATCTGCTAAAATAAAAGACAGTACAGGGCACCCTCTCTCATCAATTGGGCGAATTAGCATTGTTTTTCGTTGATTATATTAGTATTTATGTAGAGGTGGGCGTGGACGAACGGGTACAGGATAAAACTTGGTTGTAATTGGAAATAGGCAATCTCTGAGTGTTTACACACTCCCGGGTCCAGATGACCATTAAACACCTTGAGTTTTGTTTTGACTGTTTTTATTATTGTATAGATGAATGTGTAACCTGAGAAAGCGACGCTGTATTTTTCTAACGCACTCAAACTTGTATATCGGTCACGATGTTATGATTTATTCACAACTTACCTTTGTAAGGCTTTGTTTTAATGAGTTTTTTAAGTAGAATTGTTTGCCTGCGAACTAATTCCTTTATGTACGTGTAAATTCCTTGTTTATTTTCTATTGTCCTTGCCTTTACCTTATTATCACCTGTGCAATTTTTATGTTGTATTGTATATGTACTGTAGTTTGCCTTATTTTTTTATTTGCTTATTTACTTAAAGACCGGCAGATTGGTTTTAGAGGGCCACAAGTTTGGTATTAATATTTTTATTCTGATTTATTTATGACACAATTATGGGTGTGACTACATGGGTTTTTTTTATTGTGTAGCTAAACTGCTTTTTATTTATTTTTTTCTCAATGTTATAATTTTGTACGCACTTTAACCCGATTTAATGGAGTTTTGTTATATATTTAACCCTTTCATTGTTTTTTTGTGTTATTTAATTTATTAAGGTACTTGTGCAATTCCTTATTGATGAATACATTAACCGCTTGAATCATCCTTGCGCAAAGCTCGTTAATTTTAATTTGAGTAGTTTCATTGTTTACCTGCCCCACATAATGCAACACTTACCTCATCCAGCCTATCTAATTTAAATAGCACAACGTACCTACCACTAGTGGGCCAATTCTTTTGATCAGATGTGAGGTTTGCGAGTAATTAAATATCAGATTTAAATAGAAATGAATTCTATTCTTTTAATTATTGCGAGGAAAGTCAATGTAAGGCAAGCGATTAATTTGAGTAATAGTAGCATTATTGCAGTAAAAACAAGATAAATTACTTAGCGATGGTATTGTTCTTGACTTTGCATTATAAGTTCAAATTACATTTTTCAAGATAGGGTACCTGGGGGACGTTACACATGTAAATGTGATCTTATGGCATATTAGCTTAATTATACTAGTTACTATAGTTATTCCGGCACATAATATGGTATTGTAAGTAAAGCAAGTGTAGTATTTGTGTGTTAAACTATGTACAAGGTGTAGAGTAGTTAATATAATTATTAAAATTGTTTAACTCTCTTCTTATTGCAAGTGTACCTGACTAATTCCTCAGGATAATTGTGGAATCACTACTAATTAATAGCCTTCCAATCAAGTTCATTTGATATACAATATCCTAACAAAACAGCTCATTTTACGACGACGATACTTGGAACTGTTTAGATTTTGGGAGAAATCCAGTGGCGGTGAGGGGGTTTATTAGGGGCAGTTTTTGGTCTTTATCAAATATTTCTGAAACAACTGCATCGTTCTAATATATTAATTCATTTGAATTTGAATATATTAATGAAGATTATTGTTTTTGTTTTGCAATGTTGCCTATTTTCGTTATGATTAGGAATGTATTAAAAAAAGAGGTTGCATAATTATCCCAAAAAATTATTATTATTAAAAATATTTCATTTCTTTTCATTTCCAGTTTCTAGGTTGGAAGGTCCAAGTACTGTGCTACACGAGATACTTGTCTTTTAAAGTAAGGGTTCAGCATAATCAACCTCGGACTTTAAAATGGGAAATTTTCTCGAGTTTTAACAGTATCCAAAAAACCCATAAAGGACATTACACATTTTAAGTGCGCATTTTACGCATTAGTGATTGAAAATGTTCGTCAATTGTCAATTTTTTTTATATGAAATAATAATTGAGGAGCTAGGTCCTAGATGCAATAGATAGAAGTGCTCATAATTGAAAATTAGTTTTGTTAAATGGTGATCGGGTGATAAAAAGGATTTAAATTTAAAACTTGACTTTAAATGTTTCTTGGATTTAAGTCGACAAAAAATGTTTGTTTTTGGGATATTTTAACAAGCAGTATTGAAATTATTAACTGTTAGTTATCAATTTTCTCTTTCACCTTTAGAAAGCTTTGAATTTATTAAATAACGCAATACATAAAAACCTTTACCTTTTTAATCTAATTAAATTAGAAAATTGTTCAAAAGAAGAACAACAGGAGCTACAAATAACGTTTAAATTTGGTCAGTTGCTTTTGTTAAAGATGAGCCATGAAAGAGCAGATAAACGTTCTTGCCAAATACTTATGATTCTTTTCCATATTTACCTACTTGCACAAATCGAATATGTGTATATTTAAATGTAACTAAAATGTAACACAAATACCAGATCAGTAAGTGGGAAATCTTCCCACTGCCTTACTGTAGTTACTGTTTTGTGAACTATTAGTTTCCAATGTGACGAGATGCTGACCTCTTCCGTATAATCGGCTTCGTAGCACCACTGATGGACCTTTTTTCATACATTCTTATCCGATATAATATAAAGTTATTTATTAACACTATATTGTTTTATTTAAGTGTTTTAGATTTTTAGATGACAGGTAAGAATATGACAATTGATTAATTATTTTATATATTACATTTCTTTTTTATTTTATTTAAAGCTCTTAAACGATAACATTGTACAATACCTTCATCTCAATTATTTAATGTATTCAGTATGGCATACGAGTAGTTATAATAATGCAAATACATTCTAATTAAGTCTTTGTGTTTCTAATTTATCTTCTTAAAAATTTAGATAAATTGGTTTCTGATATTTACAACATAGATCACGAAGTTCCTCATCAATGTGGGCATTTACAGTTACATTAATTGGAGGCTCAAACAGCATCTAATTGGATTATATGATGTTCAAGCGTTACAGATTAATTTATAATACTTATTAGCCTTGTAGCTATCTATAAACTAAAAAAGTAAAATATATATGCACATGTGTATATATATATACAGGGTGTATTTTAAAATCACCGACAAACGAAAACTGGAGATTCTATGATTCAAAATAAGACAAAAATGATCATAAACGCTTTTTCGAAAATGCTTCCTAACCGAGATACAGGTTGAAAAAAAAATATTTTTTTTAAGATTCCTCAAAAACTACAAAAGATATTATACCGAGATTTGGTACACCTAAATGTCTAATTAAGTACAATTAATCAGGTGAATTTGAGTCAACTGGCTCTATCCAGTGGCGTAGAATATGTTAAGTTAATCACTTTAAGTAAAAAAAAAAAAACGCACGTCCCTGCTTATATTTTTTTTGTTAAATTCAACATTTAATTCTGCAAATAAAATCATACTTAGTATTTTTTCGATTCGGCACCCGTTTTTGAAATATTTTGCATTAACATAAACGACAACATTACTCAGTAATAACCAAATTAAATAAATCAGAGATTGGTTTGCATTTGAGAGTTACGTTTCTTATGTTTGCTAAAATAGTTGCATTTACGCGTGTTTTGTAATTCATTGTTTGTGTCTAATTACTGTGAAAAAATGAATTACTCCAAACGAGAACTGGTCGATATGCATTTATGCAAAAGTAGTAGTGAGGCACCATTCGCCATATTCGATTTTGACGTCACAAGACCGCCCACGTGGGAGACCATATTTTTCACCCCTATTTTTGACGGCTTCTTTTCGGAGGCCTTTTTCAACCCCTTTTCATCCCTAATTATTTTTGTTTTTTACACGTCCTCGTGCAGGACGTGTTTTTTCACTCCTATTTTATGGTCGCCCACGTGTGAGCTGGTATTTTCACCCCTATGGTTTCTTTTCGAGGGTCAGCCCTTGATTAAATTTTCAACCCTAATTAGAGTCTTTTTGACAGCAAATTTTTGTACTTGCTCACGTGAGGGGCATATGCAGGTCTTGGACTCGGGGTTGGTCTTGGACCTGGAGTTGGTCTTAGGTTTATTTTTAATGGACAGCTTTAACCCTAACTAAGCTCCTTTTGGTTGTATTAAGAGCAGTACCCCTGGAGATTAGGCAAACGCACACGCATACAATGTTGAAAATTGCATAATTACCCTAATAAGATATTATTAAAATTATCGATCCTATTGTTTTAAAATGATCATATGCTATTAGGTATGTTCGGATGACCTTTTACCTATACGAGAAATTTATTTATACGTTGTATTTCTAATAAGGAGGTTCTTGTAAGACACGTGTAGGTCTTCGCAACTTGTTCTCGGGTCTTCGCCCCCTGGCTGGAGATGGTATGGGAACCCCAACCTTATAAGACAAGTGTAGAGCTTAACCCCTTGGCTCCCTTGGTGCAATTGTATGTAGGTTCTAACTTAATCTTACAGCTGTAGGACTTCGCCCCGTCATACAAAATTGTATTCTAATAAGGAGGACCTAGCCTTGTAAGACAAGACTTGTATCAGGGTCTGAGCCCTGGCCCCTTTAAGTTAAAATTGATTTTAGTGCCATCTAGTGGCGTATAGACTAATGAACATTTTCTATAATAGAAGTTGATAATGCACACCTCTCTCTTTCTCTATCTTGTTTCTCTCTCTCCCTCTGTCACTTTAGGCTCTTTCTCTCTCACACACACACACACACACACCACACACACACACGCACAGCCACACACCACGCACATGCACGCGCACGCATCCACGCGCACCACGCACACACAGCACGCACACCACACACACACACGCACACACACACACACACACATACACACACACACAAACAAATCAATTAATTAATTAATCAATCAATCTCAAAAAAACATGCTCGATCAAATCAACCAGATAAATCTCAATCAATCAACCGAAATTATGTCTTACAGTTTGCGGAAATCAGATTACAGTTAAAACTGAATATATTAAAGTCTAATTAAATAATAAACAATTTCTACCCTAATGCAATCCTACTTTTTATATAGGCAGATTCTCTCTTTCTAAACAGGCACCACCTATACATTCGGAAAATTATGTCTGATTTATTTGCGTGTTCAATTACATACACACAAAATTGTTTCATAGTAACGTGTTCATTAACAGTTATAAAAACCCCATTAAAAAGACTGGAAAGTAATAATTACTTATATATAACATAGAGTTAAATTAAATTAACATGTTTTTAACGGCTTTAATTCTGGATTAGATAAGATTCACTCTGATATATATATATATATATATATATATATATATATATATATATATATATATATATATTATATAGGCTGTAACAAATTCGCTTCTCAGTATGGGGATCTCGGGAACGGTAAGAGATAGAGAGACGGTTAAATTGGGGCAAAGTTGCTAAATCCTGTGGTAAGTCAAGAAAGTAAAATTGTTTTGTACGGTTCCGGATATATCCGATAAAAACCGAAATTCTGCGATTTCGTTTTTATTTTTTTCTGGCCTTATTAGTAGAGAAAAATTTCATTTTCGTCGTATTTAAGAAAATAAATTTGATGATGGTTGCGTGAGGACGAAACGTTGTAGAAGCAAATAAAAAATACTATGTTGTAGACCATTAAAATGGCTTTAAGAATGTTTTATTAGTTTTAAAGTGTCTTTACTAATAAGGCCAGCAAAAATAAAACGAAATCGCAGTGTGTGTGTGTGTGTGTGTGTGTGTGTGTGTGTGTGTTTGTGTGTGTGTGTGTGTGTGTGTGTGTGTGTGTGTGTGTGTGGTGCGTGCTGTGCGTGTGCGTGCGTGTGCGTGTGCGTGCGTGTGCGTGTGCGTGCGTGTGCGTGTGCGTGTGCGTGTGCGTGTCGTGCTGCGTGTGCGTGCGTGCGCGTGCGTTGGCGTGCGCGTGCGCGTGCGCGTGCGCGCGTGTGCGTGCGCGCGTGTGCGCGCGTGCGCGCGTGCGCGGGTGCGTGCGTGCGTGCGTGCGTGTGTCCAGAATTGGTCTGTGCAGTATTGCTATCTTGGAAACTATAAGAGATCGAAAGACTGTTAAATGGAGAAAGTTTTAGAGAATTTTGAGCCCACTAAGATGCCATTCTGAAATCAAGGCTATCTCAAATATTTTTCAAAAAAACTGAAAATCGACAATTTATATTTTTAGCTATATCTCTCTTATTTGAACAGATATAAAAAAAATAAATCACACTTTGCCATTGCCACTTTTTATCTGTATTAATTGGTGACAGAAAAAAATTAATACGACGTTTCGTCGATTAGAGACCATCATCAACTTTCTTTTTTCTTATGGGGCGGAAATTAGCTAATGGTATAAAATGATTCCTTTTTTTATTCTAAATCCAACGATGTATAACACTTAATGATAATTCGTCGTTTCCACCCTCATTCTTGACATTTTCAAATATTTTTTTATGAAACATTTTTGAAAAAAAAACTACCAAAGCAATTTATTCTGCAAATGTACGTTTATTTCAATTCATAATTCATCATAGGACGTTTCGACTCATGAAAAGCATCATCAAGTAATCTCTTATGAACAGTAGCTACCTATTCGTAGACAACTATTTATTACGATATCGAAAAAGCCTTTCCAAAACTTGTGTTAAAAATACTTTTATTAAATACGTTTATTTAGTATTCATAAATAAATTGCTCAAGCAAAGGAGTGAAAATAATGAGGAATATTCAAAAAACACATACTAGTTATTAGGGTATTATGTTAAATGTTACTCATTTAAACCATAAAATTATGACTAAAAAGTAATTAAAAAACATTTTTAGCAATGAATCATACATTTTACAACGCTACAATATCAAATAGTTTTTATAGTGTTTTATATTAATATTAAATGTATTTTACAAGATAATTATAAAACCGACATTAGTTCTACATACTATTATTCAAAATGTCGACCATTTTTTTCAATGCACTTTTCACATTTTTTTGCGACAGTTCTGGTTACTCGCCGTATTGTATTGCGATTAATATTTTCAATAATATTAATAATTCGATGTTCCAGAACTTGCCTATTTTCTGAGGGGTCAAATTCATACCCGTCATTTTTGACATATACCCATAAATAAAAGTCTAATGGGATAAGGTCCGGAGACCTAGCAGGCCAACGCACAGGATCACCGTTGGATATTATTTTTTCATCAAAAATCTCCCTTAAAAATGCTCGGACTTCCCCTGAATTGTGTGCGGGGCATCCATCTTGTTGGAACCACAAATTATTAAATTCATCAAGGGGAATAGCTTCACGAATGGATGGAATGATTTGGGTTTGCAACATTAACAGGTATCGTTGCCCTGTTAACGTGTGGTCCTAATAAATGGGCCAATCAGACGATTTCCTGAAATTAACTGGGAATATTAAAAAAATGAGTCGTAGTTAATTTATTAAATGTTACCCAATTAACTCAAACAAAGATATTACTTACCGATCATTCCGCACCACACATTAAAACCAAATCGTACTTGAAGTCGGCTTGGATCGCGAATATGTGGATTTTCACGGGCCCATTACTGATGATTTTTTTTATTGCAGACTCCACAGTTGGTAAAACGTCTCATCTGTCCATACAACTTTATCAGAAAAATCAGGATTTTCGTGACATTTACGATGGTACCAATTAGAGAATTCGATTCTCCTGTCAAAGTCACCTTCTTGCAGGCCTTGTACTATTGTTGGCTTGTAAGGATGATATTTAACAACTTTCAAAACATTCTGTACAGTGGATTTTGGAATATGAAACTTTATGAGACTTTTTCCTATGGGGATATTTAAAGGAGAAAATTTATAAACAGCGACCATTCAGAGATATTCAACATTTGGAAAATACAATTAGAAATTGTATTCGAACAGTAACCCCGCAGAACACCATATTGAATAATAATGGTATAGGTAACTTTTTTCATACTTTTGTTTTATGTTTGTGTTACATTATCAATTAATGTAGGTTATTGCAATATTTTGAATAACACTTCTTTCTTGAAATTTGAAGATTCTTTTATTTATTATAACTCAACGTTTCAGAAAGGTACATAAAGAGTTATTCCAAAATGTTAAAATTTAAATGTTTTGACGTTCTCTATAATCCCTCACATTTGTTAGGTATAATCTCGAAGGAATATGTACTTTTCCTCATTGGATACAAAAATTGAGGTAATTTTAGGGATAATTGTGAATAACCTAATTTGCCACTTATGGGGCAAATAAAACTTATGCTTTTTAGCACAGGGATGGTAGAAAAAAACAAAGGAAAAACGTCGCAGAAATTTTTTAGAGACGCTGGCTGAAATTGCATATTTGACATATTATTTCATTTCTAAACAAATTTTTAAAATGACATTTTTGTGTATTTTGAAAAATAAGGGTACTTTACTCTTGAGCCGCATTCACATTGTCGAATCTCCCTCGTAAGAAACAAGATATTCAAATTTTTGTAAGTCCATTTTAGGTTTACGATCGAGCAGGCACTTTTATCAAGAATACAAGTTTCCGAGAAATGAACAATAAAAATGTTTTCCATTTGTATCCAACTTTATGCCGGTCACTGTATATTCTACACATAAATTGGAGACGAAAAGTCAGACAAAATTTTTCTCTAAAAAGTGATGGCCCTCAAAGTTGAATTTTGAAAATCGTTTTTCGCAAGTAATTCGAAAACCGTGAGGAATTTCAAAATACTATCCCCAATAAAAATTATTTCTTTGTTGACGAAGATTTTTATGGTTTGATTGGATTGTCTAGGAATGGACTGGAAGTATTAGTTTTCACATTGTTCCCGTATACTTTCTATTCCAACTTTTTTGTGTGTGATTTTTCAGGTGTTTTGGTAACTTTTTTGGTTCCGTTATTCAATTTTCTGCAAATTTGGTCCTCTTGGTTGAAGTTGATAAAGTGAAGGGATTACTAGTTATTTGCAATTTTACCAGTCACGGTCAATTAAATACTACCGCACCAAAATTTAGTAAGTGGGCCCTGGACTAAAAGTCATAGTTGTCAAAGAGTTTATTAAGTTAAACAAAGTATTTATTAACAAAGAAATTAGTTGATTAAATGTGCGAATTGTTCACCGTTGACTGCTATGCATTTACGAATTCTTTTCATGCTTGACTAACGTAGGTTGAAAAATAATTGCGGATCATCTCGTATTAAATTAGAGCAATCAAAAATTCGTTGCTGGAGATGTTGGACGTTTGTAATTGGCACCGAATACGCCATGTCTTTTAAACGGCCCCAGAAAAAAAATCCATAGGGTTTAGATCCGGTGAACGTGCATACCAAGGAACCGGTCCTCCACGTCCAATCCAGTTTGCATTAAAAATTATTTTCTCTTGCCAATTAACGAGAGCTTGTTGTGGGATCAGCGTCAGTTGCATCCAGCAGTCTTTGTTCTAAAACTGGTGTTCTTGCAGTTCGCCTCCTACCACTATCAATTTTTGGTAGCTTCAAACGACCTGTGATAACCCGATATGAATAGAATTTTTATAAATTGATAATATGTACTACTTTCACGAAGACTTTTTATTCGTTATCCGCCGATTTGGAAATGCCTGGGAATATAAACGAACAGCTTCAGCACAATTCCTAAATGTTCTGCCATACATTATGTGCATATCTGCCATTTCGGAGTTGGAATACCGATTATTATTCATTTTGGATAAAGAAATTGTAAGAAAACTGATCAAAAATCACAATATAACAACTATTACTTTTAGTCCACTGCCCACTTACTAAATTTTGGTGCGGTGGTATTTAATTGACCGTGATTAATGAAACTGCAAATAACTCGTAAACCGTTCACTTTATTAACTTCAACCAAGAGGGCCAAATTTGCATAAGATTGAATAACGGACTCCAAAAGGCACCGCAATACCTGAAAAATCACACACAAAAAGTTGGAGTAGAAAGTATACAGGAACAATGTGAAAACTAATACTACCAGTCCATTCATAGACAATCCAATCAAACCAAAAAGTTTTCGACAATAAAGAAATAATTTTCATTTTAAAATTTCTAAAGGTTTTCGAGTTATTTGCGAAAAACGATTTTCAAAATTCAACTTTGAGTGCCTGTCACTTTGTAGCCATACATTTTAGAGAAAAATTTTATCTGACTTTTCGTCTTCAATTTATGTGTAGAATATACACTTGAAGCAGGGGTACGTTTTTTTTGGTTCACGTTGTGTATAATTTTGTAATGGTTTATATAAAATATAAAATTTGAATAAATATAAAAAAACGAATTTTGACATTTATAAACGTTAACTTCAGTACAATAAAATATGTACTTTTGCATTTATCTCTCTTAAACGTATACACAAAACTATTTGACTAGGGACTTTAAAAAGGGTATATTAAAGTTTACCATTTTTCGATTTGAAATCTCGCTGAAGAAATGGTTAGAGTACTTGCCTTTCATCTGAGCGGCGCGGGTTCAAACCTGATCGACTTAGCCGTTTTTCTAAAACGGAGAAAAAACACCCTTTTTTCTCGGACAAGATGTAAAACTGAGGGTCTCATGGCAATACGATGATAAAAAATTACAAACACCTACATAAACTTTATACGTTTTGATAACAAATTACACTTATCGTCGAGGAAGAGTGACACTTAAAAAAAGTTTTTAAGTGTCACTCTTTCTCAACGATAATTGTAATTGGTTATCAAAACGTATAAAGTTTATGTAAAATTTTAAGAATGACGTTTGAATATTTTTATATTAAAATGTATAATTTAAAAACGAAAAAGATTTCGTGTACAGCTGTTTCGTGTAATTTGGGTTGTGTAGAAGAAAAATTAAATTCTACTAATTTCTTGTATTCATTAATTAAATATAATACGTTTCGGACTATCTTGGCCTTTTGCAATTAATTAAATAACCATAGCAAATTCATTATAAAATAAACGTAAACATTGTTGTGTACACAGATATAAAATGAACAGTGATTAGCGTAAAAGATTAATTGATTGGAGAGGATACACCCTCTCTACACATTAGTTAACATGTTGTGTGTTATTTGGTTGTTTTGATATTAATATTAAAAAAAAGTTAATTTGTTGTTCACTCTCCAATCTTTTATTTTTTTGCAATTATCGCTGTTTATTTTATATTTTTATACAACAGAATGTATATTTTGCGTATATTTTGGTATGAATTTGTTATGTTTACTTAATTAATTGAAACTTATTACGTTTATTTATGAATAACAGCATTTAACTGACACAACCAAAGTTGGTAATTGTAATTAATTAATTAAATCGTGAAAGTTTACATTTTCATACAATAAATGAACCTTTTAATAAATGTTACACAAAAATACTGCGGAGGAAGAAACTTGTTTGACGTTGAGTATCGCACCATTTAACGGAAAACGAAAAATTAAAACATTTCAGAATGAGCAGCAAAATTCTGAACATTTTAGAAAATGGTGGTCATCATACTATTTTCAAAATTGTTACAGTATTCTGCGTATATTTATGATACTCCAACTCGACAGGAACATCGACACCTCCAAAACAGCAACACGCCATAAAAAAGTTGTGTACGATAGCATAAAGTGAGATCAGTGGTCATTTTTCTATGCTCGTTATGAATGAGAATGAGCATCTTAGTATACTAATAATGCAAACAACAATATTTTATTAATCCAGCGTTTATCTGCAATAAACATAAATTAAGATTATTTAGTAAATAACGGTTCACTACCAATTAATTATAACCAACAAGAAAACCAAACAATTCATTTATATTGCGCATTTAACAGCATCTGGCTATAAAATAGAGCGGCCTATTTTCAATAAACCCGTAACTTAAATCTTACAGTCTTCATACCTTTGACTTCTCGAAAACCACATGACAGTGTACTGTTTATATTAAAAAGATCTATTGAATAGTTCCAAACTGTATGTCCAACAGATTCTGGTATCTTAAGAGCACTAAGCGGAATGAAATCATCAATCAAACTTTTGCTTCATTTTGAAAACGAATTCCAAAAATTTTTTTTATATAAAACAAGCCATAAATGAGAAATTATGAAATGAGTAACGATAATCATCATTTGTAACTACGAAACCACCATAGTAGGGGAACAATACACCAGGAACAAAATTAAAATCATTGCTTGTTTATATAATCCAACCGTATCTGACTTTCACTTTTTCATGTTTTATTGTTTCAATAAATGCCGAACATGTCAAAACTGGAATGGAATAATTAAACAACAAGGATAAAGCGTTTCCTCGACGATGCGGTAAAGTACGCAAGGGACAAGGTAGGACAGAAGAACTTGAAAATCTCACATGCTTGTTGGATGTTTGCCACTAGCGCCTTAGTGAAGCAATTTTAAACGTAGTTGTATAACTATCATTGACTAAATACGTAACTAATTGAAAGAAAGATGAAAATTAGAATTAAAACGACACGCTTAGACAAGAATAACACATAGTGGAGATCAAAGTCATTCCTAAATACAAAACTTTATCTAATATCATTGAGGCCGCTACTGTTGCCGATGGTAACCAAAATGTGAGCAGCCAAAAAGATGTGTGAAACCGAAATCAATATAACGTAGAAGAAGTGGGGAAATGTAATTCTGGATATTTACTCCTTGAACATTTTCATAAATAATATCGTGGGACATTCAAAATTGTCATGAATACAAAAGTTGGCTCAATTTGAATATGTGTATGTTTTAAAAACACATTTAGGATGGACATATACCTGTTAATCAAGCCTCCCAATATACGTATTAATTCGTGGATGTTTTAGGGCTTATTCTCATGTATGCAAAAGGCCAGTAAAGACTTTCATAGGGTACACCGCAAGAGAAATTAAGGTCGTAACAAAAAGCTGTTATGGAAGAGTAAAGATGGCAAGGTACCGAATGAAGACTATCTACACTATTGGCCAATGCCTCTCAGGTGAGAGAGGCTTCCGGTAACTGCTGTTAGTAAGATTACAACCTTGAACGTCTTTAAATCGAATCAATCTACTATTAGCTCTCTTTTACATTCGACTTATCTCCCCAAAATGAGGATATCTAAACAAACATCCTTCCGGAATCGCCTGCTAGAATTTGTGTATGTCTACTATAAATCTGGCGAGACCTACCATTATTTCTGAGAGAAAATATTTCGCGATGAGAAACTAAACGTGAGTCTCTTAAAAGTGTGTGTCGTTCTTTTGCAATCACCTGTATTCGTTAGTCGATCGATCCTACTTATCCAAATAGCCAAAGTTTCAGATTTCCAACCATTGTTTGAATAAAATGCAAGAAAAAAACGCGAGCTACAGTAGACTAACGATTAAGACGTGTGTCACATAGTTACTACTCTGTTCTTGCAGAAGAATTCAAAGCACAAGAATTTGAAGAAGCCTTGGTTCTGGAGTAGGAAATGGATCAGTTTTAAAAGTATTTGCTCATTGAAAGGCCTTTACAATTACATTTCAATTGTAAGATCAATGATTCTTTTACTTACTTGAAGGGACTGTAAGATCTTATACCCGATAAAGTAGTTAGTAAGAATTTGGTACTGCACAAAATAATAATCTCATTGGAGGAGAGTAAAAACATGATGATTTGTGCCTAAACTTATTAGATGGCATTCTCCAAAGGTTTTAGGGGTATGATCTATTGGCAGAACATAATCATTCATTTTTATCGCCACCTTATTTTCTTTCTCCATAAACAAAATAGCAAACATGCTAGGGTTTAAGTGTAAGTAAAATCTTCCAAGATCAAGACATTAACACCGTTTCTTGACTTTATGCGTCAAAAAATATAATGATGAATTATGAGCTTTCAAACAACTCAAATAAGATCAATTTGATTAACTTCGTGTATAGATTATTTAAATTATTGTACGCAAAACTACATTACTTTGTAAATGTTTACCTTCCAACCTACATGTGTACATGTAGGTATAGAAGGTTATGCAATCGACTGTTTTGCACTACCGCTAAATCGACTTATTAGCTCATTTTACAACATTTGGCCAAGTTTCGCAAAGATCGGCCATGAAATCTGTGTATGTGTATGTCTGTGTGTGGATGTATGTTAGTACCCACAATAACCCGAGAACGAAAACACCTACATACTTAAAATTTTGTATTTAAGCTTGTTTGCATTTCGCTTGGAGAAATTCAGCGGCGGCGAGGGGGGGCTGTTTTTGATTTTTATCAAACATTTCTGAAACAGCTGTATATTCCAAAATTATACAAATATCAGTATATTGACCTTAATCATATAGATTAATTATGTTCTATTCAATTTTTTGATACGACGCGTAATTTAGCGGTGAAATGTTAGTATGAGTTCAAACTTTTCCAATATCTAAATATCGATCAACTTTATAGGAAAATGTTTGTTTGTTTTATAAAATTTCCACTACAAAGCCAAATAAGTCTAAAAAAATTATATAGCATCTATACGTCCATCTGAAATAGATTATTGCGGTTGTTTCTACAATGTTGCCTTGTTATGAACGTATTACAAAAGAGGTTGCATAATATCCTTAAAAAATGCATTATTTCGTTACTTTTAATCTACGCTTGTGTTGTTACACACCTTCTTGGTTAGCAAAGCTAATAACTTCATAATAAAAATCACTGATACCTTTATTAATCCTTGTTACTGATGGCATACATCCGAACTGTCCGAATAAATTCAGAACAGAAGCGTGTTCAAGACAAAGTTAAAATAACTTCTTTAAGCGGAGTCCACTTCCAAAGTGTCGTGCTATAAAAGCGAAAACTGCGGAAATAGGCCGATCAACTCAATGAATACATTATGTATATATGCACTGTGGGATTAAGGATGGATATGGTGAGGATAAGATCGGAAGAAATCGAGCTAGGGTTCTGAGGGGCAGATACTACCCCAGCATTCGTCTAAATATGATATATGACGAAAACCCCCTGAAAAAGACTCATACAAGGTAGGCGGTAAGGGGGATCGAACTCATTACCTCCCGAATGCTAAGTCGATTATGTTTCCACAGGTCCAAATAGCTCGATAAACCATGTTTAAAAATACATACGTTATACAATTAATTCTTTATACATCTTTTCTATCTGAACACATTTAAAGAACTATTTTATAGGCACATGAAACTATTATAGGTCATAAAATATGTTGTACTGCCTACTTTTTGATTTTTTTAATTTCAAATAACACTAACTAAATGTGTGAAACGAGTGGCTAGAATAAACAAAATAGATTGTTTAGCAAGTTCCTTGATGTCTTCAGTTACCACTATTCTAATGGATGTATGTGGTCTGCTGGCTCTTAAAAGACTGTAGCAGAAAGTTATATTGAGAATTCTGTGTTTAATAAAGCCGCAACTACCACTACATAGAATTATTTATGATCAAGGAGCATCGGTAACTGCATTTAATAAATTGTAATACTCGAAAAAAAATATGTCAGCTTTTCGTGTTTTTATATAAGTTTAATATTAATTTAGAACAATAACTTCTGTCACTAGAATAAAGTTTCATATTACCGTAAACCATGAATAAAGTGGGAATAATTTGCTTAATTTCAAGCTAAGCAACAAAATCAATGGCGTCAATTTCAAGCTAAGCAACAAAACCAATGGCGTGACTAGTTCTAATTATTTTAGTTCGAATCACAGTTCTAATTTTTAATATATGAATGGAAATAAACTATAAAATCCTGCAATGCATTTATATAGTAATGTATTACTTATAGGATCGTTGATTACAACATTAGGTACTTGTATAACACGTGAAACGGTCATAAGAATCTTACTAAGCGGTAATTACGTATTAGTCATAAGTCACTTCTTTTATACTGTATAGAAGTAAAAAAAAGAATAGTATGTAACTGTGGTGTCAACGCCTATTACGTACCCATTTAAATACTCTACCTACCTCACTTATTATACTATGACATACTACCTTTAATTTTTAATTTCTGATTACATACAATAGCATGTATAAATGAAGGTCTTATGTTAAAGTCTGAAAATTTATTTAGACATTTTTATGTATTTACGCTTTTTGAGGCACCGTGAATAAGAGAACATGTTTTTGTTAGATTCTTTAATTTTTTAATTTGGGAAAATCACACATCTGGGAAGCCTTTAATATGAATTTCTATGACAACAACTGGCATTATAGACTATTTAAATAGATAGATAGTATATTATTAATCATCTGTAGTCATGTAGTTTACAACTGTGTAAAATAATAAATAAGTATTACTAAGATGCTAGTGCACACAAATCCCATTAACACTGTAGAGGAATTAAGGGAAAAATATTTACAGCATGTGAAAGAATAGAAAATAATCCGCAAATATTTGACCGTGTACCATGAGAAGGACAACAGAAGCATGCATATCATTTGAAGAGGGACATTTTCCACATTTTCTGTATCTAATAATAGTTTGATCCTAGTTGTAATGTTATGTTAACGTTCTTCCTATTAATTAAAGTATAATAATTGGGGATTTTTCCCAAAAACGGTGCACATCTTAAAATTTAACACTCCGTATTTTCGTAACGGAACATTTTTGGTCCATGGTTTATAAAGCACACTATCATTAATTTCTCATGTTGAATCATACCCTTAAATATTTGCATATCATTAAGGAACACCCTGTATACAAAAATGTAAATTAAAAGTAGTTTTTATTTTGTACAAAAAAATGTTAATTGCACAATTAACATTCATTATAATTGCATAAAATAATTATTCCTAAAGAGACTTTCTTTTAAAGGCAATCTACAATTACAAAGGTTATTTCATCCCATTGATTCTAAATGTAACGATTTGTCCGCTAAAAAAATCGGGTACGGGAAACACGATTTACCAGGCTTAATGAGTAAAATAACAATTACTTATCAGTATAAAATAAAATAAATTAAAGTCACTAACATTATTATTACTTTAATATATACACAGTGAGTTTTTTTTCATTATTTGTACGGGGATCTCGGAAACCATAACTGTTACACATTTGCTTAATTGGGGAAAGATTTGCTTTTTTAGAAGCCTAATCCAGATAAGCTTTTGTTGATTTAAGAAAATGCATGGCTTACTAGATATTTGTAAAAAAGTAAAATTCTCCAAAATCGTTTCAGCGCTTTAATTCGTTTATTTCTAAAGATAGATAAAAATTGTTTAAATACAATTTGTAGATAATTTTGTGCCGAATAACGTCACCGTACTAGTTTTTTAATTTTGCTTAGCATTTTGAAGTTATGAAGCAAAGTTGAATTTTTTAAATGGAAACCATAGTTGGCTATGACATATTTTAATAGTGCATTTTTTTCTGATTGTAATGATGTAAGGGTTGTATCACTTATTTTAATAAATAAAAGCACAATACACGTTTTTCTATTATTAGGTTTAACAAAAATCATTCTTGCGATGGAAAACAAAAGTAAAGCAACTGAAGCGTTGATTATCTTCATCTTCGACAGTTAGTGTAATTGTTATCGGTTTTGTCAGTGTGGAGTTGCTTTAGAAAATTAATTATAGTGTACGCAAATTACGAGAAACTTAATATGATCGAATGTTACATCAATTGTATCAAAAACAGTCAACGACCGGCCGAACTCTATTTCTTATTGTATTTTGATCGCCCTCAACCATCTTAGATACCTTCAAAAATTTATACAAGAATTTAAAAGAGTTTGGGAGTTTTGTGAAGCGCAGAATAGGGGTAATATTGATGAAAACGTGCAGATAAATGTTTTAGCTGTTGTTAATCAAAATCCATCTACATCAACACGGCAAATTGCACAAGACGCTGCAATCTCACAACGCACAGTAGTGAGAACTTTAGCAAAACATAAACACCATCCTTATAAATATTCAGTTGGACAAACGTTGCACTCTGGTGATAATGAAAGAAGATTAATTTTTGTAATTGGTTCATAAATATGTGCCATGAAAATAACAATTTTCCGATGCAGATCTTATGGACCGACGAAACACAGTTTACAAACTATGGTATGTTGAATCGCCGTAATGAACACCTGTGGGCCCAAGCAAATCCTCACGGTTTATAAGAAATACGACCTCAGATTAAGTTTGGCTTCAATTTATGGTGCGATGGTATTGGTTCGCAGCTTGTTGGGCCATTTATTTTTAATGGGACTGTAACTGGAAATCGATATTTGCAATTTCTTAGGGAAGATTTTAACAATATCCTAGATGAATTAAATTTACAAGCCCGTGCAAACATACAGTGTTATCAACACGACGGTGCCCCACCTCACTATCAGGCAAGTTAAAAGATATTTAGATGAAATTTTTCGAAACTTGTTTGTATTTGGAGTAATAAAAGATCTCGTATATGTGCGATCATATGAAACCCATCAGGAGCTACAGGAAGCTGTTATTAATGCGTTTAACAGATTAGATGGGCGTAAAATACGGAAGGCTGTTAACTCCGTGTTGAAAAGGTGTCGCATGTGTGTCGATAATAATGGTGGACATTTCTTACTGTAAATTTCTTTTGTTTTCCATGTCTAGCTATGATTTTTGTTAAACATAATAATAGAAACACATGTATAATGCTTTTATTTATTAAAATAAGTGATACAAGCCTTATATCATTACAATCAGAATAAAATGCATTATTAAAATATGTCATTACCAAGTTTGGTTTCCATTAAATAGATTTCAGCTCTGCTTCATAACCTCAAAATGCTAAGCAAAATTAATAAACTAGTACGGTGACGTTATTAGACACCAAATTATCTGCAAATTGTATTTAAACAATTTTTATATACCTTTAGAAAAAAAAAAGAATTAAAGCGCTGAAACGATTATATATATATATATATATATATATATATATATATATATATATATAAATAAAATTATTACATAATATTCGCCGAATGCACTTTTAAATTAAATTAAAAAAAATTAATCTGCAAATTACAACTTGCAACAATGCTATTCCATGATAATCACATGCTGATTAAAGCTATTTTTAAACAATATTCACTTGGACTTTTTATCCTGCAACTTCGCGGTTATAGAAAACAATCATAAATATGGTTCCTATTTAAAACAATACTTTATGCTCAAACACCATTTGTTTTTTTGTTATACCATTGTAATCTATACCTAATACATACATAAACAATGTTTGTACTATTGTTTTGGTATCTCGCCCAATAAGCGAATTATAACAACTTTTAGGCAAAATTGACAAATGAAGGATAGTGAATATCTGAAAAATGATAGAAACAATTGATAGCCACGGAAGATATGCGTTAAATGAGACCTGTGTCACATTAGTTTCTATTTGGTCACCTCCGTCTAAACATTCTTGGAAAATTAAACTACGCAAAAATAATCAATAGGGTAGATGCACCGGTTATGGCCATCGCGCCGTTTGTGGCCATCAGCGAAATGAATGTAAAATATTAACGGTCATGTTTAAAGTAACCAATGAAATCATAGAAATCCCAATCCTTGTTCTATTCTTGATAGCAACTGCGCATTTTCTGATGTTTGTCGGTTACAGTGTTGTTTACTCAGTCTGATGTTTAACACACAGCGAGAATTTGGTGCTCATCTTGGAAAATTTGCTAAGGAACACGAGATAAGTTAATGTGTCCTTCTGGGTAGAAATAGTAATATTGGTGTTTATAGTAGTTGGTATTTGATTCAAAAGGACTTTCCCGTATTATTTTAAGAGAACTAGCTATTTTTCCTACAAATAATTAAAATAATGGTGGCCACAACTGGAGCATCGAACGTGCCTTCTGCGCCGGTTGTGGTCTTTTAGTGGCCACAAGTAGGGCATGAGAACTAGTTGTGGCCATGCAATAGAAAAGGAGTAACGACATAAAATTATTTATTTGTTTCAGAAAAATTATGTCACCCCGAAAATTATTCCTGTATACAGAAAGTGCCATGCAAAATGCGCAATAAGGCATGACTCTATGTCAATATCAACAGCATGCAAGAAATTTAACGTCCCTAGAACACCTGTACGAAATAGATTAGATTAGATAAGGCATGACTCTACGTCCATATCAACAGCATGCAAGAAATTTAACGTCTCTAGAACACCTGTACGAAATAGATTAGATGGTAAAACAAGTGATGATTGCCGAAGAGTAGGTCCAAAATGTGCTCTTGGTCCGGAAATTGAACAAAAATTGGTTTCCTGGATCCTGGACTGTTCCTCAAGAGGATTTCCTATAAATAAAGAAGGTCTCATATACTTTGTACAAAAAATACAAGAAGAGTGTGATGTTAACACAAAATTGTTGAAAGCGGTGCCTAGGAGAAAATGGTTCGATTCCTTTATGAACAGACACCCGGAAGTAAGCAAGAAAAAGGCTGAATTTATAAACAAGACAAGGGCTGCGGTTTCTGAAGAATCTATCAGACGTTGGTTTAGTCACGTAAAGGAACTCCTGGGGTCTGATGCTACCATTTTAAAGAATCCAGAGCGAATATTTAATATGGATGAGACAGCCATTTTTGTATCACCCAAGCGGAAAAATGTATATGACGTCGGCACAATGTTACTACGTTAGTCGCTGTAAATACAGAAGGGTCGATGGCACCGCCATTAATAATCTACAAATTTAAGCGTTTATCCAAAGTCTACGCTGATGCTGCTCCTAATAATTGGGGAACTGGAATATCGGATTTAGGATGGATGCAAAGCCGACAATTTTATGAATGTTTTCATTAAGTTTTTGGACTCTAAATCTATTTCCAGGTCAGTTATTGTCTTTGTTGATGGTCACTCATCGCGCTTGTCTTTAAATTTAAGCAAACTGTATCGTGAAAATAATATAATCCTAATCTGTCTCCCACCAAATACAATAGATCTGCTGCCTCTTGACGTTGCCTTCTTTTATCCTTTAAAGCAGGCATGGGAAAAAATTATAAGAAAATGGTTATACGAACACGAAGGTCAGAATATTCAGAAAAATGACATCTCCGCTGCATTAAATTCGATTTTGGCAGAAAAAAACTTTACAAATGCCATTAAATCTGGGTTTTATGTCTCTGGTCTTTATGCATTTAATGAAAATGCTCCGAATTACGACAAATGTGTACGCAAAAGTCTGCCACATTCAAATGAAGAACTGAAAAACCCAAATATGAATGACATTTCTCATTTTAAATTTATACAGCAGCAAATGGATCCCTGGGAACTGGAAAGCTTTAAAACAACATATGTAGCTGAATATTTTTGGCAAGGAGAAGATCGCTATTTAGAGCTCTATAATTTTTGGCGTTGTATTGAAATTGATGTAGAACCCGACTTAAACGCGTCACAAGAAATCGAAACGGACGAAACTCAAGAAGAGCAAGTGAAAACTATGAATTTAAAAGCTATTGAAGCTGTAGAAATGCAAACAAAATCCAGCTGTTCAAACGAAAATGAAAGCATTGAAGACGACATCCTTGTGTTTGACTTTCCTGAAATGAACAACTTTGAGGAGACAATAGAAGCTAGTGAAGAGAAAATTATTAACAGAGACGTAAATAGTAGAGGAATCAATATATTACACAACGTTCTAATTAAAGAAGCATCAGAAAAGGACAATTAGTGGTGTTCTTCAAGATGTGAAAACATGGCCTGATGATTTTACAGGAAAATCAAAAAGAAAAAAGATCCCCCTTCCTTCGGTGGTCACTTCGGATAAATGGATTGAAATTTTTGAAGCAAGAGAAAAATTTAAAGAAAATTTGGCCCCGTAAAAGGCTGCAAAAACGATAACTAAGACTGAGAAAATAAACAATGGAAATAGTGAAATATTTTCAGACGATAATACAACAAAGAAAGAAACAATTTTAGATAAAAATGATGCCGAAAAGTCTGAATCTACAAAACAAACCAAGGAGAATACTGACGAAAACGGTGAACATCAACCGAGCAAAAAAGATTCTAATGCGAATAGTGTGATAGAAGAGGCAACCATTAGCACAAAGACTTATAAAGAAGAACATATGAGTACCTTGTTAGATGTAGGAAGCTATGTAATAGTCAAATATGAAGGTGAACTATATATTAAACAAATAAAAAAATGAGTGGTATTGTTGTGCAATGCGAAGAAGTGGAATAAACCGTTGAAAATGGCCTGATTCGCCTGATTTCTTGTGGTACAAGGACCAAGATGTGGTTTTAAAAGTCAATGAACCTAAATCTATAAATAGCAGAGGCGCCTGTGTAGTTCCCGAAATGGGATCGATATTATAATAATTACCTATTGTTTTTCTTTTATATTTCATGTTGTAAAAAATTATGTGATTGAAGAATATGTTTTGCTTTATTTTTCTTTTTTTGTTTTGTTTATGTACCTATATTAGTTTTTGTTAATAAACTACCTACCTACTTGTTCATTTTTGTGCTTGCTCATTTATGTATTTCAACAGGACGGCCACAACTGGTAAAGCCTCTGACCACAACCAGCAAATGGGTGGCCACAACTAGCGAATCTAAACTGCTGGCCACTCGAACTTACACATAGTGATTTTTAGGCAAAATTTAAAGTTAAATATTTTCAATAGGAATGCAAATTTTTGAACGCGGCTTGCAAATTTTAAAAGCTAGTTTTTTTCGGATTAAGCTGCATGACGTATATTTATCGTATGACCATAGGTTTATTATATACGTGGTGATCAATGATGTCATGCAAAAAATCAAAAAGTTTGTATGAGTGAAATTTCCGCAAACAATTTTTTTGGTCGTTGCAATATGGTTCGTTACTAAGGCAACATCAATATCTCTAGACGTTTTTGGCAGTTTTTGGATTAAGGCCCTTAGGCCTTGCACACACTACTCAACATAAAATTTGGGTAGCAAAATCGTTAAAATGCTATAACTTGACATTGCATTAACGGTTCTTGATGATTTTTGCGGACTTGGAATCCTTGTTTCATGTAGATTTTCTATGGTCTAAGCATTTTATATGAGGGTTGAAATTTACACGTTATACCGGGTCGATAATAAACAAAAACGTATGGTACGACGCCCTCTAAGGTTTGGCATTATTTACGTTTTTGTAAAAATAAATTCTCACCTCAAGTTGTTTTTATTTAATGTTATTTTCACTGTTCTGTCCGCAACTCACAGCCCACTTTGTTGTCTTAAAGAGTCATTCAGTTTTCTAGAGTTCTTTGTTCTATTCTGCACAGTTTCTCTCTTTAAAATTCTTCCGGTTCTTTGGTTTATTTTTTTGTATGTCCACCCCCATCCCATAAGTATGATCACCAGTGGTTTCGACGCGACGGTTCAAATTATAAATTGTCTTTCGGCAAACATTGTAAATGTGCGCAATTTGCTCTCTTGCCATTCCTTCGTTGAGAAGTCGAATACAATGTTCCCTTTCTGCCGTGCTTGAACGCCTCATATTAATTAAAATTTACAAAATTATAACATTGAAATGTGTCAGATTATTTCTAAAATAATGTTAACAGTTTTTAATTCCATAGCAACAAATTGTTTTTATCAATGCCTACTTTGAAATTGACGCGTCGCGTAGAAATTACACCCGATCATAATTATGAGCATGGGGGTGGACAAATAACTCTGTAAAACTGAATGACTCTTTGAGACAACAAAGTGGGGTGTGAGTTTCGGACAGAACAGTGAAAAGAACATTGAATATAAACAACTTGAGGTGAGAATTTATTTTTACAAAAACTTAAATAATGGCAAACCTTAGAGGGCATCGTACCCTACGTTTTTGTTTATTATCGACCCGGTATAATGTGTAAATTTCAACCCTCAAATAAAATGCTTAGACCATAGAAAATCGGTGTGAAACAAGGATTCCAAATCCGCAAAAATCATTAAGAGCCATCAATGCAATGTCAAGTTATAGCATTTGAAAGATTTTGCTACCCAAATTTTATGTTGAGTAGTGTGTGCAAGGCCTAAAGGCCTTAATCCAAAAACGGACAAAACGTCTAGAGATATTGATGTTACCTTAGTAACGAACCATATTGCAACGACCAAAAAAATTTTTTGCCGAAATTTCACTCATACAAACTTTTTGATTTTTTGCATGACTTCATTGATCACCCCATATATAATAAACCTATAGTCCTACGATAAATATACGTCATGCAGCTTAATCCGAAAAAAAACTAGCCGCGTTCAAAAATTTGCAAATTTAACTTTAAATTTTGCCTAAAAATCACTATGTGTAAGTTCGAGTGGCCAGCAGCTTATTTTTTTCTGCTATTTTATCAAATTAGTCTTTGTCTGACCAATAGAATCCAAATTGGGTATTACTTTTCAGGACAAAAATATCTATTACTCTTATATCTGTCATTTGCGTCGGACAAACTCTCTTAATAAATAAATGAAATCTAAATAAAGTTAAAAAAAATCTTAAAGTGGCCACAACCGGGACATCTGCCCTACCATACAGATCTTCGTAACATATGAGAATTGTTTAAACTTTTATTTGTAAGGCTAGGTGTAGGTCGATACGCAAAACAGGCACGTTTATCACGCTTTACGGCTCTATTGCTATCATTTCTAATGGTGCATAAAGTTGAAGGAAAAGTATGTTATAGAAGAAGTTAAACCCTTATGGCTATTTTTGAGTACTTCATTTTGTCGTGGCTCGTCGATTGTGAATTATATGAATGTGCATGTATTTGTTATCTTAAAACTATACATTGGCAAGGTTACATGATTAAAGCAGAGTACTAAATCAAAATCACCCTCAATTACATGGATTAGTGATAATGACGTATAAAGATAATTAAAACGTTTCATTTTATTTTTTCTAAATAACGCATTACCTATTAAAATACTTATCCTTTTTGGGTTTTTAATCGTATATTTATATATTAATGTGATACAATCTAAACGTTTCGATAACACTTACTATTATCTTCGTCAGTATTACAATTGTTAAAGATGTTGAAACAATTTTGTGAAATTTTCAAATATCTCGGTTCTTTCACATTTTGGTTGCAATCTATTTACAAATAATGGTGCTTTATAGACGATGCTAAAGTACATTTTGTAAATATCTCTAAAACTGCTAACTGTATTGAAAAAATCGAATAGATTCTTATTAAAGATAATTAAATATTAAACAAGTTTATATTGGAAAAGCTCTTAGTTTATACCAACATACTATAAGTACTTTTTTAAATATAATTCAAATTTGGATTAGTTGCTCTCATAAAGTTTTTAATTTGAAGCGAAATGAGCGGTAAAAATTAATTTAAACATCTTACGTAAGTAATGCAAAACGAAACAAAAATTAACTTTTAATATCGCCTTGATTTTCATATTTCACAAGCAATGATGAAACGTCAGTGTTTGATTAATCTAAATTTAAATAGAGTTGGGAATCTGGTTTGAAGTGAATGTCTAACCAAACAGATATGTTATGCATGTGAAATTTACGGTTTTTGAAACAATTCGAATTTTATCCAAAAATGGCATTTACAGGTATAAATTTATTATTATGTACCATCTTGTGTTTTGTTAGGAAACTTTTGAACCAAGGAAAGACCAAACTTAAGCGTATGTTCTGAAGAACAAATTTTTAGAAATAAATGCTGCCGGGTGTTCAAAATACATGCTCAAACCTGCGAAACTGGAAATTCAAAACTATCACCTCTCTCAAACACAACACCCTGTATATTTTTACGCTGTGTTAAAGAGAATAAAAAACCACACAATTCTTCATAAGTATGCGCTATACCTATCTCTCACTGTTTTTTAGTTATTTTGATTTTTCTATATTATTCAATATTTTAAATGAAAATTTAAAATAAGAGAGACACAAAGTTGCATTAAATACTAAACAATAACATAAATATAAATTAACTCCAACAGAAAATATATTATGTTATCGTAAGAACTTGATATAAAATAAACGAACATTCTCAAGTCATTGGATAATTCAACAGTTACTAATGAGTTCTTTAAATATGTTCGAAAAGATGTCCCTCCTGCTTAATGCAATCGTTTTATTATGTTTTCCCTCACGTTTCCCAGCATCTCCAGTGTTCCAGTCGCCTCGTATCCTATCTTCAATATCTTCTTTTGTAGTGGGGAGAAATCTAATGGGGTTGGATCGCACGACGTTGGGGGACACTGGACAGAACCTCCACTATCAATCAATTTTTGAGGATAATTATGATCTAAAAGATTCACGTACCTTGCGGTGGCAATTGGAGGGACACCGTTCTCTTGCAACCACGTATTCTATCCTTCATCTTTACTAAGCAGGTGAAGGAGGTGAGGACAAACTTCTTGGAGGAATTGAAGGTAGATACGACCAGTCAGTGGAGTGTTAAAAAAATACGGTCCAATAATTCTATTGTGGAGAATGCCACACCAAACATTTATGAACCAGTGATTGTGGTTTTGTATTTGTCGGATCCAAAATAGATTGTCTAATGCGTAATAGTGCATATTATGGCGATTTACAGCACTATTGCTTCTAAATGTAACCTCGTCAGAAAACGTAGTATAAAATAAAAAGTTTGGATTAATCTCAAATTAAGCAATAATCCACTGGCAAAAGTTTATTCGTCTTTCGAATTGATCATTGCGTAATTCCTGGTGTAATTAAATATGGTAAGGATGATACTTATATTTTCTAGTTATCCGATTGACAGTTGATTGTGACTTTTCACATGATATTGCTATCTCACGACTACTAACATGCGGGTTTTCTTCAATATGCATCTCAAGTTCTTTTTCTTGGTTACTGGTTAGTTTACTATCAAACACAAAACTTTAACAATCGTAAATGGCTACCAAAATGCAACAACAGTTTGACAGGTCAAATATTCGTCATGTGGGAAACTATTTTCATAGCAACTACGAATAATCAACATAACCCAAAAACAGTGAGAGATAGATATACGACATATTTATGAGGAATTATGTGGTTTTTTATTCTTTTTAACACAGCGTAAAAACATGCATGGTGTTCTATTTGAGAAAAATTATATTTTTGAATTTCCAGTTTCGCAGGTTTGAACATATATTTTGAACACCTTGTAGCATTTATCTCTAATATTTCCTTTTCAGAACGTAATCTTAAGCTTGGTCATTCCATGGTCCAAATATGCAATGTAAATGCGATTTTTTTTTTTTTTTGATAAAATTCGAATTATTTCAAAAACCGTAAATTTTAAATGCATGTTTTGTAATTGTACATAGAATCCAAAAATCGCTTGGTGTATAGTGTGTTCCATTAAAAAATACTAACTTTGTCTTGCCCTGCTTTATGGAACACTCCGTATAGTCAAGAACAATTTAAAAATGCGTACGCTTACTAACTACGAGGGCTGTCCAGAAAGTAACAGACGTTTTGCGCTTGCGCAGCAGCGGGCCGGGCTAGAGTCGCCATCTTGGCGTCAGAGTGTTCCTACACTCAGTACGCAACCAGCCATGCCTATAGTACTTTGTTTACAGTGGAGTGTTGAAATGAGCGCTGCAATTGAAAACTGAAAATTCCGCCAGTTGTGAAGTGTGGGATGTGATAAGGTTTTTGTTGGCGAAGAATCACAAACCAATTGAAAACCAAGACGCGCAATACAAAACAAGCGTCGGGGAAAACTCAACAACAAAGTTTGGTTTTTCCACGACAATGCTCGCCCACACACGGCCAATCGTACCCAAGAGCTCTTAGATGGTTTTGGATGGGAAGTTTTCAATCATCCGCCGTACAGTCCGGATTTGGCGCCAAGCGACTACCACCTGTTCCCAGCGATGAAGATGTGGCTGGCTAGGTAACGCTTTGACACTGACGCTGAACTGAATATCGGTGTGAACCAGTGGTTGAACTCGCAGGCGGCAGATTTCTACAGAGAGGGTATTGAAAAGATTGTACCACGTTATCATAAATGCCTTAATTTAAATGGCGATTATGTAGAAAAATAGCCTAAGAGTTACCCTCAAAATGTATATAATAAAAATTGTTTCTTCTGTTACTTTCTGGACAGCCCTCGTATATAATGTGATAAATACATTGTATTCGCAAAGTTTACCCATAAAGCACCCTTTACTCTACCCACGCATAAAACTTTCTGAAGAAAAAAAAACGGTCGTTTACCTTCTAGAAATCGACACATTGCGTCGAACTCACACTGTATACCTTACTTATATGTTTTTGTGCAATCTGTCGATGTATTATCAATTGTTATATTCTACCTACAGTACTTTACAATTTTTGCCGTTCCGCCTAATGCCCATAGCTTGATTTATTTTGTTAGTATGCTCATGCTTATATATATATATATATATATATATATACATATCTTAGTGGTAGCCTCTTCAGGAGTCCTTCTCCTCTTCAGCCCTGATCAATCCATTCTTATTGGTGTTGCAATGTTTTTTGTTATTTTATAGTTTACAATCATGAGATGTGGTTATTTTTCGTGTAAAAAAAAGAAAAAAAGTTTGAGATTTATTTGAATATTTGTGATAATTGGTTTAATTGTGCGTGTTGCTTAATGGGGTGTAGCGTGCTTAGTGTGGTAAATCCGACTCGTTTTCCTGTATCATGCTAGGTTGTCATCGAGTAGACGGGGGGATGCGGAGAGCATATGGAACATTATTTAAGGATTCTCCTAGGGGAGGTTATCAAGGAGTTGAGTTGGAATCGCGGAGAGGTGTTTGAATTTTAGTTTGGGTTTTCCGTGGGAATTTAGGAAAACGGTAGTTATAAGGAGGGGTTAGGATCTCTCGGGTTGGAATTGTGTCCAAAGATTCTTTTGTGTGCAAAGTTTCTCTGTCGTGTTTGTATTCTGTGTGTGATGGGTGGTATGTCTGCGTGTTGTATTGTGAGGTTGTTAGGGTACCTCCAAGGTAACCTGTGTATGCGTCTGAGTATTCGGCGTTCACATGAAGCGATACAGGAGAGGTGATTAGGGTTTAGGTTAGTGTATATGGGTGCTCGGAAATCCATAACAAGACGTATGTATATTTTGTAGGTGTGTTGTAGTGTTTTGTGGTGGCAACCCTAGAGTCTACCCCGGAGGGCGCCCAGTAGGTTTGTTCGGTTTCTTATCCTGTTTAGTGTTCTTTGTACATCGGAGAGCCAATTGAGAGTTCTGGTGAAGAGGATTCCTAAATAGGTGACTTCTTGTTGGAGTGGAAGTCCTTCTTGATTCAGGGTGAGGGAAACATTGCTGTTGGCTAGGTTTGAGAACTTATCTTCAGTGTAGTTTGGATGTCGTAAGAGGATTGTTTGGGTTTTGGTGGGATATGAGGCGTGAGGCAGTTCCGCTGTTCCGATTAACCGCTCAAAAGGCGGCGGTCATCCGCAAAATGCTCAACGACTACTTCGGGTTGTGTAACTTCGGATGCGAAGATAGTGTAAAGGATCGGGGCTAATGCAGAACCTTGCGGTACGCCTGCTGTAGGTTGAAAAGCATCGGAGAAGGTGTTTCCTACTGTGACTCGAACTGACCGATTAGTCAGGTACGAGAGTAGGAGTTTGGAGAAGGGGTCCAGTATGTTGAGGTTGCGGATCTTGTGTAGGAGACCGGCGTGCCAGATCCTGTCAAATGCTTGCTTAATGTCCAGAAACAGCCAGATTTCATTGCTTGTGATTGAATGCTCTGGTGGTTTCTGTAAGCAGCTTCAACAAGGGATCGTGACACGTTCGGTTGGGATGGAAGCCGAATTGGATGTTGGGAAGGAGTTCATTGAATCATAGCTTGAAAAGACCAGATCGAAATTTTATTCAATCATTCGACATAGACGAACATTAAAAATGATTCTTATTCAAGTTTCAATGTTTGAAAGGATACGTAGCACAATTCTAAGCACAACAATTTCTTAACTAGATGTCAGGTTCAGTATGTCTGAGTAAACAAACATGTTATGTACAAAATAAAAAGAAAACGTTTCATGTAAGCTTGTACTCCACACTGGTCTGATCCTTTGATTTTATAAAAAAACTCGCCAAGGTACGGCGATTCATTTTAATTTTCGAAATCGACTTACTGCACGATTGATGTGACTTTGGTGAAACTAAACTTAACGCAAATGAAAAGGGAAAGATAAGGGAGAAAAAAATTGCAACCACATTGACAAGACAGTTTTATTAGGATATCATAATAATAATTATTTATGTATGGCTTTACCCCCGCACGTGTAGTGGGGTAAACGATTATGTTATGTCAGATGTAATACATCTAAGGTGATTGCCGATTGTACGGAGCCGACGTGGCAATGCGAGACTTAAAAACTCGTGTTCTACTGAGAAACGAGAGCAATCATTTTTCGAAATGGAATCAATCATTCGAATGATCATTCGATTGTAAATTTCACTCGCGAGGTGAAGTTTCGATTGTTGAAATCATTCGACATTATGCTCATCATTAATTATCTGTAAAGAGGAGTCCCCAACAGTGGTACTTACGCATACAATCATTTTGAGTATTGCGACTCTTGTTGCAATGAAATGGAAACAAGAATTTCAGATAACCAGAGACCTGATAACAAGTCTGTCCGTTAAATCGAAGACCAATTGAAAATTATATAGATATTTGGTTCGCAAAAAAATAAAAATATTAATAACTAATAATAAGAAATTTAAATAATATGTAAAATAAAAAATGTATTTACTATTTTTATATTACATACTATTCATTTATTTTAACAGCAGCCGCGAATTCGCACAGATAAGGAAGCGATCCTCATGGTTATTATGGCGTTTTTATTTTATGAAATGGCGAAATTGAAAAGGTTGACTTTGTAGACAGAGCTTTATTAAAATTATAATGGGGTATTAGGAAACTCGAACGGTACACGTTATAGCTGTGGCATATTTATGAAAATGCCAAAGGGGATTCGAGTAAAAAAATATACTAAAATTAGGTATGCAGCCTCGTAATCTTCCTAGTGGTTTCCTGTCAGTCAACTTAAAATGTAAGTTGGTACCGAAATGTGTATCTATTGGAAATGGCATTCTTCAAAATGTACCGCTTAGTAGAGAAATACCGTTTAAAAATGCAATTATTCAATAATCCGTAACCGAAAAATTATAATACGCTTATACGATGAATTATTAACGTAGCTATATCTATTGTACTACACATCACTGTCATTGATTATTATTATTATTCAATAATATTATAATGTACGCGTTGGTGATTCAGTCCTATTAATACATTAAACAAAATAGGTACCTAATTGCATTTCATGAATCATTAACGTTGTTATCATATGAAAGGTGGGGCTGGTGATCAAGTTCAGGGTTGTGGTTATTGCTTAAATTGGAAGTTGTGGTCAAGTTGGGCGTTGTGGTACTTCATAAAAGTTAAGCGTTGTGGTTAAGTTTGGCGTTGTGGTCATTCTTCAAATTGGGGATTGTGGCCGTGTTGGGCGTTGTGGTCGTTCTTAAAGTTAGGGATTGTGGTCGTATTGGGCGTTGTGGTCAAATAGATAGTTCGGGGTTATGATCAAATATGACATTGATAAGCCGTCGTAGATCGATTTTTAATACATGCGTCATTTGGTGTACGATCAAGTTGGGTGTCATTCTTAAAGTTGGGGGTCGTGGTCAAGTTGAGCGTTATGGTCAACATTAAAAGTTGACGTTGTCGTCATGTGTTGCGGTAAGTCTAACTTCAAGTTGGGGGTTGTGGTTAGTGGATGTTATGGTTTAGATCCAAAAAATGTTGATAACAAACGTTACCACTTACAACATAAACACTGACACATATAAGTAATAACTATAATTTTTCTTGAAAATACCTACCTAAGAATTTTCACTTTTATCAGTACTGCTTGATATTTACTTTACTGCAATGTAGTTCAATCATTAACCATCATTGACAAAAAATCTTTACAAACCAGTATCATGATATAGCTTGATTCAAATAAAGTTGGGTATGACTCATTCTTAAAATTACATGAACTAAGATTTAGGCGACGTAAGTCTTCATTAAATCAGCAAAGTATCTGTTAGGTAATATTTTTATCGGCAGATGTGTCCACATAAATTTACATAAAATGTCAAAAAAGTTGAATATTATTGAATGTTTCTTATATTTGAAACTAGAAAAATTATCCATTATATTATATTATATTTTATTGATAGAGTCAAAAATATTTTGTTGCGACAGTTAATTGTTATAATTTAGAACGTGGTTGTATTATCATAATACATAACCTATATATTTGTAAGTAAACAAATTAAACCATTTCAGATGGAAAAATTGATAAAAGTCAAGATTTTTAACAACCCTTCTAGAAGCATAATTATTTCTTTGTAATCGACATAATTCTTGTAGATACTTTAAGATAACATAAATATCGATACATTTGTGATTATTTCATTCTTGTAGAATAAAGTGTGTACAGTGTAATGTAATTCGAAGTTCAACGAAATTATAGATGTTTAATATTTTAATTTAGCACATAGTTTAAATAGATTGCGTACTGCTGCTCTAAGTTAAATGAAAAGCAATTTGCATAAATCAGTACATGTATTCACTCCACCTATTGTAGAGTTATCAATATGTTTTGTAAAAGTTAAAATATTTATATTACATTGGAAATAAAATATTTAAATTAAAAAAAAATTCATTATCAGTGTCACTCTCAGAAGTTGAATCGTTAACAGTTCAGTTAATGGTTGCACAACCTCAAAATGTTTTTCAATTTCCCACCACTCTAAAATAGACACTTCGGCATGTTTAATGCATTTTTCCGCCAATATGTCTCATCAATTCGTTGCAAGGATTTCATCCATAATTCTTTTACGTGGCGATCGTTAAATTAGGAATTATGTCTTCCTATATTTTTGTTGTAGTGTTCTTTGCAGTTTGCCCACACCAGTTCAATTGGATTAAATTGACAGTAATATGGTGGTAACCGCAATACGCTGTGCCCACACTTGTGTGCTATTTCATCTATTTCGTACACCTTTGGTATGGCATTATGTGCAACTAATTGCTTGCAGTAATTGTTTTTTAAACATGCTAGGTTCATAAGCTATGTTGTGATTTAATAGAAAATTACACATTTCTTCCTTCTTAGATGATTTATTTGGAATTTTTTCTAGAAGCTTGGAATGATAACTAACATTGTACATTACAATTAAAGATGGTTCTTTTAAGTTTGCAATTAAGTTATTTTCAAACCATTTTGTAAACAACTCCGCACACATATCTCCTTGATAGTCCGCACTTTTTGACTTTGTAGAAAACAAAAGTGAAGCATCGTAAATAAATCCATCTTCATTACCTTCATGACCAACTATAATCTAAAAAATACAGTTTTTATTAGGAATTATAATGTAATAACTAAATTACAACAAACCTTTTTCCTTCACCCATTGGCTTCTTCTTTACGCTTTCGTTAGATTTATCATGTCAGGTTCTTTTGTGCGATTCTCGACTGAAAATGCAAGTTTTATCTAAGAATACAGGATTGTATAATTTTTCTTCTTTATTTTTGAAATATTATCTTAAGAATCGTACACGATTGGCAGCAATATGTGATTGTTCCTATAAACCTGGTTCCTACCATCATATACTTTAGATGAAAAGCCAATGGAATGTAAGATACATCTTAAACTAGATCTACTGCAATCGAAAACTTAACTATTTTGTAATGATACCAGCGTAGCATGTATACCTATAAAAACAGGTATAGTACTAGACATGTCTTGCACGTTTGTATTTACATTTTGAAAGGATTTGATACATTTTTCTCTTCACAGCATCCTTCACATAGTCGTCAACTTCGGTGGACTTAGATTTCGTACGTTTTCTCCGCTTAGCTGGTGACTGTGCAGGTTTATTTAGTTTTTGGGCTTCTGTAACCCTTTTTTTATCGCACTAACTGTATTTATACTTACCGCAGAAGCTTCAGACGTGCGCTAAAAGTAGTCCTTCCAAGTATCATATTTTACACAATAATGTACTATGTACATATCTGCATAACAGATAACTATATCTTGTATTTGAATTATTATACAATAACAATTTTTAAAAAATGACCTTTCAAGATTACAAAACAAAGTTACCCGAGCACAAAATATTTGAGCATTTGCATTTTTTAACCTTTTATCTTAAATTACATCCGATGGACGTAAACAAAAGAATTCAATTAATTGATCTGTAAAGAATTTATTAAATAGACTCTTCCCCACTTTACACTCATATTGCAAGAATGCAAATTTTTGCGTTATATTTTTTGACCAAATTGTAGGTTGATGCTATGGCACCAAAAACCGCAAGTATATTTAATATTTCAATGAAAACCGCAATTAGTAATGGGTAATATAAAGAATTATAATGACTGTAACGCTCTTTAGTGTTCATTTGAAAGTAAGTGAAACATATTCATTCATTGTGTAATTTTCATTCATTTAACAATAATTACTTTTTTTATTTAATTGTAGTTTTACTATATTTAACAAAGTAAAGTTCTCATTTCAAAATATAACCATTAGCTAAATAAATTTATGTAAATTTGGATATTTATGCACATTCTTCTTTAAAATTAAAATTAAATAGACAACCAGGAACTCCCAATTGAAGGCTTTCTCTAACCAAAACGGTAATGTGGTAATAATTTATTAGGAGATTAAATGCAAGCTGATTCTATTAATTATTCCGTTTTATACACACGAATAGATATTGAGAGTATCTACGGAAGCTTCCGCATTTACAATTGCGGAAATAAAAAATGACGTTTCAATGTCTTTAGTTAAGTCTTCCATATATTTACCATGTGAATAATATCAAGGTTACTTATATAATTTATCATACTTTTTTCTTAATAAAGGGAAGTCTCTAAAATTTATTATCATTGTTGAAATATTCATAAGCTTCCGTTTACATTAATTATTTTAGTGAAAATGTTCATTGAAAAATACCTACATGCATAGCATATGGAGGTAATCAATGACATTTTCCCATTTTACACCTTTGTCACAGCTTAAAAAAACTTTTAAGCTGTGCCTTACATTAATAACAGTGCAATTATAACAATTTGAATTGAAGTTACAAAATAGTAAGTTATAAATAAAATGATAAATTCTACAACTATCACCTATATTTTTTATATATCTTATATATGTTAGGTCAGAGCCGTGATAGCATTTTTTCCACAGTGAGGGTTATCATTTGATTGTCTACATTTGATAACATTCAACCTTTTTTTCAGTCATAATAAAAATTATATTTTCACATAAATATAGTGCAACATTATTGTCATAATTACAATGTCGATATATAAAATATTAAAAGTTGTAATAGTAGCTGGAATCAAAAAATGAGATGATTTAGAAAACGAATTAGGGATTCCAAGAACTTTTCTTTCTACACTTTTCACTGTATGGAAATGAATAGCTTTTACAATGCAGAATAAAGTAAAACACGTTCCAGGTGGAACGTTAGAAGAACTTACCGCATATAGCGGGAAACTAATCTTAAATCTATTCATAGATAATAGTGGTCCCAAATATATATACTTAAAAATGTCATTGAAACAAAATATATGCAAATTAAATTGTTAATAAATAAATCACAAATGTATGACACCATTCAACGGCAATTCCTGCTTACTTAATGTAACTGCCATACACGAAATTACTTAAAAGATGGACTTTTTGCAAAGGCTTAACACCCACAAAGTGTACGGCGAATAAACTATTTACTCAAGCCTAAATTTCATAAATTTTTATAGAGCAGAGAATGTATTAATATCGCTGCTATTTAGACCTGTCATCTAAACTGTATATTGCATACGAAGGATATATTCGGTTAGTGGGAACTCCTCCAAATAGCACCGAATGACAAATTTATTAACTTCCGGGATGAGTTTCCCACCATTGATTATTTGAGTCGTTTGAAGTAGAATTTACTAGGACCTCGGCATTTAGATCTTTAGGTCAGAATTGAACTTTTCAACAAATTCGTTAATTATTAACAATTGTAACCTTGTAATAAGACCGCCTTTACGATGAAATACATAATGCCACACAAGAAATGAGCACAAAATAATTTTACCTCATGCTACAAGTGATATTTCACATCCATAAAGTCTATAGGTACTTCAAATAAGATAAATATGAAATACCTGCACAAATTTGAACCAGTAACTTACGAGTATTGCTTTAATACCCTAAAATGTAATCCTCAATAAACTGCGTCTTCGAAGTTTCTTTTCAGTTTTTCACAGTTTTTGCAAACCTCACTCTTACTATCACCCTGACTCTCAGTCTCACTCGCGCTTTCGCTCTTACTCTTACTCTAAGCCTCACTTTCACTGTCACTCTTACTCTCACTTTCATTCTCAATCGAACTTTTCCTCTCACTTTCACTCTCATGTTTACTCTCACCTCAATCTCATCTAACCATCACTTCTACTTACATCCTCATTCTAAACCTCAGACTCATATTCACTCTCATTCTCTCACCCTCTTACTCACTCTCTCGTTCTCTCACACTAACCTCCTGTCACTCTCTCACTCCTTCACTCTCATCCTCACCCTCACCCCCAACCTGTCTCACTCCCATTCTCACTAGCATTTTCACCCTCACGCTCACTCTCACGTGCTCTCACCTTTACTGTCACTCTCACACGCAGACACGCACACACACACACACAGACGCGCCGCTCACGGCGCTACATCCAGACATGATGGTCGATCTTGGCAAAACTTGGTCAAAAGTTGTAAAATGAGCTAATAAGACGATTTAGCGATAGTGAAAAAAAATTCGATTGCATAACCTTCTATATATGTATATGTTCGTTGGAAGGTAAAAAGGACCAAGTTTGAATAATACATTTTAATTGTTTACTTGAATTTAGTAAATACTCATTAGTGCAGCATACATCACTGACTCATTTATGTGTAAAAGCGTTAGACGATAAACATAACAAACTCTATATCACGTTGTATAACTAGGTTCTTGAGTAATTAGTTTTCTTATTAACCCAAAAATTTTTGCAGTACCCTTATCCTTAATTAAAAACAATCCATTCCTAAAATTTGAATTTTATTTTATGTTTAGTGGAATCTTTTGTAAATATCATACAAAAATTATTTCTTTTCTTCATTATGTAATTGTTAGTTTTAATAAAATTATGGGTTACACATGCGTTCCTTTTTTTTGTCGAGTTCGTTGTATAGTAATTAAAATAAGGGCCCATAAATATGTCACTATATTAAACTTAGGGAAATGCCGGTCTATGAACGTTAACAAAATCGATATACAAATTACTAATATTGACTTGAAGGAATGTTCAGTACGTAATTGAGTTTTCTTGTGAATAGTGCTGTTCTATTTTTGTGCGTTGAAGGTGAGCATATCTAACTTGCATTATTATTGTACAAATAGAGTAATCAATTTTCTTTGGATTATTATTGACACCTACATATAGTGTCATTATGGTAATTAATTTGCATGTGAGTAACACAATAATTGCTGTTCTTAAGGGTATGATGTATGATTATATGACATGTTAAAGGTACCTTAAGTAGTGTTATGTTAATGTTTACTAAGAAGCGTGCGAATGATAGATGTGACGGTTTGTATCTATAATTGCTTGGTGCGCGCGATGTGAGGATGAGTGGTAATTAATGTGCGTTCGTACGGGCAGTTTAAATACTGCCGGTCCCGTAACTATTAGGGATGATTAGAACCAGATCGACGTTAGAAGGCCTCCTGTATCTCGTGGGGGTTACGTTCAGACACAGGGTCAGTATCCATGCCACGTATCATGTGGCCTTGGTCTGTCGTTGGAAGACCTCTGTATTGCATGGGGGGATACGTATTTAGTCTGGATTCCTAATCTTGTTAAGTGCTTGCTGGGCGTCTCGACCGACGTCAGAAGGCCTCCTTTATCTCATTGGGGTTACGTTCAGGCACAGGGTCAGTATCCATGCCATGTAGCATGTGGCCCTTGTCTGTCGTTGGATACCCTTATCTTTGAGGAGGTTGGTTTAATGCACAGGGGGATACGGTCTTATAGGACAGCCCAGCGTTGCCACAGCTACCCCGAACGGGGTATTTCTACCTCATTTTAACATTATTTCGCTCTCTCGCTCCCCTCAAGCAAATCTACCCCGCTAGTTATTTACGACTGAAGTATATTCTTTAAAATTATAACGTTCATTTCATTTTGGATGTATTCGTTCTAAATTTAATGATTTCTAGAATTCTCTTTAGGCTCTATTATTTTTTTAAAAACGAATTAAAATGCCCCTTTCATTTTCTGTTTTTTATTTTTTTAATTAGGTTCATTATTTTTGTGTATTTTTTGTTATTAGAAAGTTATTATTTATTTAACCTTAGTTTTTATTAAAACACCTTTTATACTTTATTTCTTCAAGTGAGTAAAGTTTATATTTTTTTCACGAGAACGAAAGTTTGCGTACGAGCGCGATGAAGTAAACGTATCTGTTGTAAACTAAAATTAATAAAATATCTTCTACTTTATTTTACGAACGTGAAAAAAAATTGATTTCAATTTCTCCTACCCCGGACCAACCTGTTCTACCCCTCTTTCAGTCGCGGATCTGCCACGAAAAAAGAAATGCGTGTGGCAACGCTGGGAGAGCCTTGGGCACCCATCATCTTATGCACGAGGATTAGGTAATCTGGGTCTTCCCCAACGTTGGAAGTCCCCCATTAATTCATTGGAGTTACGTATTCCGACTTAAAGTTTATTGCTTCTGTCTGACGTTAGAAGACTCCTACAGATCCTTAGGTCTTCCTATGAGGGCGGTTTACTCATTGGGGGATACGTGTTTGGGGGTAGAAGGACCTGGCGTACGAAGATCCTCAGATTCATTAGATAATGTTCTCCCGACAGGGAAAATACAGCTATTGCGTTCAATAGCTGATTGGCCTTAGAATTGTACAATAACTGTAAAGGTATGAGTTGAGATTGGCACAGTCAGAGATGCTCCTTGTGTTTTCTTTATAATTGCAGTAGCCAAGCCAAGGGCAGTAATGGCACAATCCTGATAGAAGCCCTATCAAACCGGACTGAGTTTGGTGAGTGATAATCAAGTTATGCGATTATAGACGTATTTATTGAATTGTGTATATATTACATATAGAAACAAAAAGAGGCTCTTACCCTTTCTTCTTGGTATTGTCAAACAATACGCTTTAGACCGGTTTATAGTGAAATTATGTTGTGCTTTGAAGACATGTCACTGTTAATAACTTCTGCAATAGCCTTTTCAATATCAGTGCATTTAGACATTGTGGGATAGTAATCGTATAGGTTATAAAAAATAAAAGTCCTAGAACTGAGCCGTGGGGAACACTAGTACTAAAAGAAGTAGCTTTTTAGATTAGCTCCGTTTAAACAACTTGTTAAATAGTTATCAAGCAGTAAGCAAGTTTATTGGCTAAAACAAAAGTAATTCAGAATGCTTAGTAATAATTCATGATTAATGACATCAAAGACTTTAGCAAGGTCTATGGATATTAACAGAGAAAGAAAGAAAGAAAATTATGTAGTAAATTCAGGACCAGTTAGTTCAACTCACAGGATTTCACAATGCCGTCGCTCTTTGGTCAGCCCGTTTTCTATTTAGAAACATCTCAGCAGCTGTAATAAGTACAGAACGATTTATATTACGCATTTATGTAGGTTTGTGTTGTTATTGATTGCAAACACCCTCTTCCGCATGTTTTCCTCACTATTTTTGTTATACTGTGCTAAGATGAATTTTAAATGTATTAATCACGTTTTTTCAAAGAATCAGATCCGCTACCGTTATGACTCGATGTCGAGATTGAACATAGAATCTGTGGATGCATTGTTTTTCCGTAAGAGTTCTATACAACAGATATCAACTTATTTAAATTATGCATTCAAAAATGATCTGGTAACAAGACAGTAGGGTTGTAATCATTAATATTCTTCGAATCGCCTTAAGAATGCATGGTTCCCAGGTGTTAATATTAGTGAACATACTCAAGTCTATTTAATTATAAAATAGAGATAAAAATAGTAGATAAATACAACTCAGTTTGGGTGAGAAGTATTAAATAAAAATAACCAAATTTGAATAATACATATTGTTTACTTGAATTTAGGAAACACTCGTATTAATGCAGCATACATCACTGACTGACTCATTTATGTACATCAAAAAGGGTTTGACGTTAAACATAACAAACTATATCCCGTTGTATTCTCACGTAAATACCGGATAACATACAAAAATAAATATTATTTTCCGGTACGAATCTCTATCTCTTTGAAGTTGTATGATAATATGTACCATTATCCATTTCCTAGTCGAAATTTATCAACAAAAAAGGAAGCAACTCAAACGAATTTCACAACCATGAACTGCATTGAAGGTTAATTTACTAGTTTAATAATTGGGTTAACAGTTTCTTAAATCTGAGGTAATTTTTTACTTGTGCTACCACAAATTCAACGCTAAACGTATACACATAATTTAAAATTTATGCAAAATAGTCGGTATTTTCCAATGAATATTTACATATTCTGATATAAAGGAAAAAACTCTTTAAATATTTATAACATGGTAAAGTTGCTAAGTGACCTCTAACAGCCAAGAAACTATGAATACAATTACAATGTTGCATAAACAGTGTGTTTGTTAGTTTAGAAGGACTTTTTTTTCAAATTTGAGTTGCAGTAATTGAATTTGATGCAGAATGCAGAAATTGTAATTATATGCTTCGTGTTAATATAGTAAGGAGAAAAATATTTTCTGTGTTTCCCTAATTATATGTACTCAGTAAAAACCTTGAACAGTTAATTCATTCAAAACTTTGTAAACACACATAATTTAAATATTTTCAAAACATTCTTGAAATATAATTAACTAAAATTTTTACGAAAAGTTTTTTAAATATATTGCAACATTAACAAAAAAATTACTTTGAAAATAAAAATAAAAATAAATTGAATTAAACTTTAAACATGTACTTAATGTAATTAGAAATTTGGTTATAGTTGACTACTTGAAAAGATATTTTAGAAGTTATGTCACTGTTATTATGATTTTGCATAGTTTTATTGGGCAAAGAATGGAAAGGTGCGTTCTTAAGTTTATAATAGTACTGTATTATTAATTGTTTAAAATCGGTTTAGTACATGAATAGTGTATATTAAATTGCACATTCTAGCCTTCACATAAATTATAAAACAAAATTATGGATTTGTTTACATTAATACTAAATATATGACCGGTCAAAACTATAACAAATACGTTTTTTCGGTCACGGTCATGTTTAGGTAATTACATAAATAACATTAGGAAAAAAATCATAAACCACTAAACCAGTTCATAGTCAACTCTAAGAAAAAATTTATTAACCATAAAATCAACCGTAATTGTTATCGTTAATCACTTATAAAAAATATTAGTTTACACCAACACTTCCGCAGTATTACTAATTTCGACATATAAAACTTCTTCCTACTAATATATAATTTATTGTCTGTAGTAGGGGAAAATGGGGCATATTGGCTGCATTAAGGAAAATCGTCAAAAAAAACATTTATTTTAAATAGAAAACCCAAATCAAAATTGTAAGAACTTCCCTAGTTGATATACAGGGTGTCTCAGCGAGACTGTTCATTAGAAATTGTGCACAAAATAAAAACTTGGAAATTAAGAATCAGGTATAATTAATTGCGTTCTCTTCAACTAAAATATTTTCTGATTTCTAGCGCTTCAGGTTATACCGGACGTCGCCATCGACTTTGTTATTTTCAATGGAACACCCTATATATTTTTGCATTTTTGGATGGGAACCATAATTATGAATCTTTTTTATTGAAACTATACCATACCCATCTATTACGGTTTATGAGATAAAAATTATTTATCCAAATCTTGACAGCAGGTTGACGTTTACAAAATGGAGTGTAACTCCTATTTGGATTGAGATAAAAACTTAAAATCAAATTATGTTTGTAGTTTAAAGATGCCTTTATCGTATGCATTTTTTAAAATAAAAATATTTGCCTGAGAATAATGCCTAAATTTATACTTTTCAACCAGACTTAAAAATGAAAAAAAAATCAATTTTTAAATGGAATACCCTATTTTTTGTTACGTAATCGAATTGGTGATAAGATTTGCTACAAAATGATATGGCATGTTGTTATACCTAAATCAAACGGTTCTTGAGTTATTTCCACATAAACGGAAAATTTTAATTCCTTAGGCATTATTTCGAAAATGATATTAATGGTTCAAATGTCAAGTTTTTAATGTTTTTGATTTAGTGCTTATCCCTCAAGTGCCTTAATATTACTGCTAAAAATAATGAATAATGATAAGGAAAATAATGTTCATACAAATCTAGAAATTCTTAATTTATTTTTTATACATGGAAAATGCGACAAGATTCTTAGTAGAACTTTAGCACAATATTTAACGAAAACTATCCACATTACCTCCAATGACAAATGGTAAATTTAGATGAATAGAAGCAAATGTTGTGCGCTTGAATGCGAACGGCCTCATTTCGAACATTTATTATAATTTGTTTCTAGCTTTTTACATCCCCTTTTTGTCATTTCAAGTATGTGAATAGTCCTCGTTAAATATTGTGCAAGTTGTATTAAAAATCTGGTAGCATTTTCCGTGCATAAAAAATAAATTAAGAATTTCTTCATTTGTATAAACATTATTTAAGCAATAATATTAAGGCGTTTAAGAGATAAGTACTAAGTCACAAACATTAAAAAGTTGACATTTGAAAAATTATTTTTCGTATCCATAGCAACCATTCATAGCATTTTCAAAATAATAGCTAAGGAATAAAAATTTTCCGTTTTTTGGAAATAACTCTTGAACAGTTTGATTTAGATATAACAACATGCCATATCATTTTGTAGCAAATCTTATCGCCAATTCGATTACGTAACAAAAAATAGGGTATTCAATTTAAAAACATTGATTTTTACATTTTTAACCGAAAAGTATAAATTTAGGCATTATTCTCAGGCAACGTTTTTTTCTTTTAAAAAATGCACACAATAAAGGCATCTTTAAACTACAAACTTAATTGGATTTTAATCTTTTATCTCAATCCAAATAGGAGTTACAGTCCATTTTGTAAATGTCAACCAGCTGTCAAGATTGCGAAAAATAATTTTTATCTCAAGAACCGCAATAGATTGGTATGGTATAGTTTCAATAAAAAAGATTCAAAATCATGGTTCCCATACAAAAATGCAAAAATATATAGAGCGTTCCATTGAAAATAACAACGTAGAAGGAGACTTCCGGTATAACTGGAAGCGTTAGAAGTCTGAAAATATTTTAGTTGAAGAGAACGCAATTAATTATACCTAATTCTAAATTTTCAACTTTTTATTTTGGCTACAACCCCATAAACTTCTAATGAACGCTCTCACTGAGACACCCTGTATGTAAGAGAAAGGAGGATCTTACCTAATATATATACAATTCAATAAATCGATCTATAATCACATAACTTTATGATCACTCACCAAACTCAATGCGGTTTGATAGGGCTTGTAACAGGATTATGCCATTACTGCCCTTGGCTTGGCTACTGCAATTATAAAAAAATACAAGGAGCATCTCTGACTACGCCAATATCAACTCATACTTTTACAGTTATTGTACAATTCTAAGGCCAATCAGCTATTATACGCCATAGCTGTGTTTATGAATTGTTTATGAATCTGAAGATTTTCCTACGCCAGGCCCTTTTACCCCCAATTACGTCTCCCCCAATGATTAAACCACTCTCATAGGAAAGGGTCTGTAGGAGTCTTCTAACGTTAGACCGAAGAAATAAGCTTTAAGTCCGAATACGTAACTTCAATGAATTAATGGGGGACTTTCAACGTTGGGGAAGGCCCAGATTACGTAATCCTCGTGTAGATGATGGGTGCCCAAAACTCTTCTATAAAGACCGACCACGTATCCTCCAGTGCATAAATCGCCTTCCTCAATGATAAAGGTCTGCAAGGGTCTTCCAATGACAGACAAGGGCCACATGCTACATGGTATGGATACTGACCCTGTACCTGAACGTGGCCCCAATGAGATAAAAGAGGCATTCTAACGTCGGTCGAGACGCCAAGCAAGCACTTAGCAAGATTAGGTATCCAGCCCAAATACGTATCCCCCATGCAATACAGATCACAGTCCAAAGCCACATGCTACGCGGCATGGATACTGACCCCGTGCCTGAACGTAACCCCCACGAGATACAGGAGATCTTCTAACGTCGGTCTGGTTCGAATCATCCCTAATAGTCACGGGACCGGCAGTATTTAAACTGCCCATACGAACGCACATTAATTACCACGCAACATCACACCGCGCGCATCAAGCAATTATAGATACAAAACAGTCACATGTAACATTCGCACGCTCCTTAGTAAACATTAACATAACACTACTTTATCATATCATGTAAATCATACATCATACCGTTAAGAACAGCAATTACTGTCGTACTCACACATGCAAATTAATTACACATGATACTAAATGTAGGTGTCAATAACAATGCGAGAAAATGATTACTTTAGTATGCTCGCCTTTAACGCACAAAAATAGAACAGCACTATTCACACAAAAACTCAATTACGTACTGAACATTTCTTTAAGTCAATATTAGTAATTTATAATACCGTTTCATTTTGTTTATCCATTTGCTATTCATCTTCATCAAAGACTACCTTCCTTACGTTCTTTTTATTTTTGTTTATTTGTATCTTCCTTTGCCTCCCCTTTCTTCGAGTTTCTCCTTATTTGGTGTTGATGTAATTATCGTAAACTTTTGTAGAGGTCTTCTATTCGGGTTGTGTGGACGCTGATAAAAGGGTTTGGGTTTTATATCAGTTAACGTTCTGTTAAGATTTTGTTCTTCGATATTGAAATTTTTGTTTTCTGAGCGTTGGGTTTGTAACCAGAAGATCCAGGAACGGGTTCTAAAACGTTGATGCTATCAAGTTGATGTTGGTCCTCTTTTTTGTTGTTTTCTTCGATCCTGATCTTTTTCACAGCAATTGGTTCATTGTCACTTGACTCATCAAACGAACTAGAGTTATTTTTATTAGTTTGACTCCGCTTTGCAAGAGGATGATCGCTAAAAGATGACGAAGCAAAATATAAATCAGAAAAAACCACGGAATGAAGGATTCAATTCCACATTTTTCAAAACTCTTTACAGCTGTTCCGACCACAACTGCTTTCAGGTAAGATTCGCCAAAAAGTTTTGTTACTTCCTTATCTGCGATAGTTTTCCCGGGATTGTTCACTAAATAATTTTCACAGGCCTGACTAGTAAGTTTTTAGTAGAGAAAAAAAAACTACATCTAGCGGTTGTAGGCGGCGAGTCGAATGCGAAGGTAGACCTATCATAACTATACGGTGTCCTCTGCATACATTTACTGCCTCGAGAGATCGATGGGACGAGTGGTTGTCAACAATGAGGAGGACTGGGTTGTCCCTCGTGGGCTTAACAGATTTAATAAAATGTTCAAGGTATGAAATAAAAGACTCCATTGTCATCCAACCGCTGTGATGAGCTAATCCAGCGCTTCCGTTTAGGAGCTCGGGCCGCATTCTGGCCATTGGAAAAATAAAATAAGGGTGAACAAAAGTTCCTGCTGCGCTAATTGAGCAGACTACGGTAATATTTTCTGCCCTAGCAACTTTAATTAATCTTTCGATGCCAGTTGGGGACGATATTTTGGATTGCGTAGTAAGGACGGTAGATAAGCCGCTCTCATTCAAGTTGAAGATTCTGTCCGCTGTGAAGTTGTATTTAAGTCTTATTTTTTTTAAAAGATCAAAACAATCGTGTAACTTCAACCTTATTCAAACCCATACGTCGCCCTAGTGAAGTTCATTCTGGAGTTCGGAGGCTGAAATTATATCTTTGTTTAAATGAAGTTAACCAATCTTTCCCAGCAATTTTTAATGTTTTATTAAATTTGATTTTGGTCAGCAAACTCAAATGCTAACATTCTACAATCCCCTGCGGTTAACCTGAAAGCTCTAGCATGAAAATCTTTTCCGGTAGTGGTTTATTACGGCGCCTTTCTTTAACATACCTTCTTAAAGTAGCTTCAGGGATCTCATACAAAAATAAATATGTAGAAATAACTATCGGGACAACTTGACGAGTTCGTCATTTTGCCCCATCCAATTTGCCCCCAATGTGACCTTTCTATATAAACAATCCACAAAACTATGTTATTGAAATATTTAAGTTTTCATGAGATATGATATTCACAAAAAGGTGTTCAACAAATGTGTAAAGTTCAGTTCAGTTCAGTTCAGCTTATTATGACCGATGAAAATATTACAAGAACCATATACTGTCTTGTCGCACCCACGCACACGGTATACATTAAGACGCTTGTAGGTAGTGGTACTTGCTTTCCCCACAATAATTTTCAAAAACTAAACATAAGCATTCCTTACGTAAACGCAAAAAAGTTAGCCAACTAATGGTTTCAACATTCTTATGCCTCTATTCCTACACTAAACTTAAACCTTTGAAAAGTTAAATCTCCCAAAACAAACCTGTACCGCAAATTGACAATCCAAACACAAATTGTGCAACATGAGGCAAATTCATTGCATTGTGATATTTTTAAATATTAAATATCCTTCACCTTATGGTATATGGTGCACACACATTTGCGATTTATTAAAGAAAATACATTTTCTAATTTTCACACAACAGTTTTAATATATTTTTGTTCCAGGTTTCTTATGCTTTACCGATAAAAATCATCCTATTTTGACTTGTTTGTCCTCTTTTGTCATGTTGACTGCTGGTCGTCTTAAGTGCCAATGTATCAGTATAATGGATAAGATTCAAAAATCTTCATTTTTAATTTCTGATCCTTAAATTAAAAAAAACAATGAAATAATACATGTTTTAGAACAATAATGTAACCTCTTACATTAAATGTGTAAAACTGCATAAATAACGTATATCTCAAAAGTTTTGGCACAACATCCAATGGATGTAAAATACGCGAGAATGATAAAATATCGGGTTGGCTTTGGCAATAAAAATTCTCTGAAAGTTTGTCTTCACTTTGACAATTCAGTTTTAGCAATCAGTTGTACTAAAATGGCTTACAAAGTAGATCTTCGTAACAGTATTTACAGTCTAATTGGGCAAATGTCTAAGCGTGAAATAGTTCGCATACTCGAAAATCTAAATATTTCCCGCAGAACTATTTATCGCACAATAGCGGATTGTGAACAAGATATACCATGTATAAATTTGCCAAAAAGTGGAAGACCCAGATCTTTTACCCAAGCCAGAGCAGACAGTTTAGTAAGAAGAGCAACAAATAGAGTTGGAATGTCGGTCAGGAAAGTGGCAAAGGAACTTTTAAGGATACAGTTTGGAGGGAATTGGTTAGGAATGGTCAATAATACCGAAAAAAACGAAAATGTCCAAAATATACCCCAATCAGCTGGCACGGATACCACGATGTTGTCGGGCATTAAGGCGGATACATTTTGCCAACAACCAAGTTATTGTTATTGGTGATACAAAATATTTCCCTCTAAGTAACTCAGAAATGAAGGGTAACGATGATTTCTATACTGATAACATAGAAAACTGCCCATAGAATGTTAAATATAAAGAAACTAAAAATTTTAGTCTGGTCCGCGATATCTATAAACGGGATATGGAGGCCTTATGTGGGGCGTGTAAGAGGCGAAGCACTGGATAGCGGGGGCGATATTCAGAATTGTCTGGTCAAACTGAATGACTTGATTAATGAACATCATTCAGAAGACCATATAATGTTTTGGCCAAGGAAACTCAGAACTGGCTCAAACGCTCATTTGTACCACGAAACGACAATACCCCTAATCTACCTCAAGCTCGCCCAGTAGAAGAATTTTGGGCACTTTTGAGCAGAAAAGTGTATGATGGAGGATGGAAAACCGAAAATGAAGAAAAGTTGTACTGGGGATTTACAGAAAAGTTCGAGAGATAGATATTACAACCGCCAAAGACCTTATACGAGATGTTCGTAGAAAATTGCGTCGTGTTGAAAATTACGGATCACTTCATTTAATTTAAGTTCTCAATTTTGTTAATTATAAGTCTATTAATTATCTTTTATAGCTATAAGGTTAAATAAAACATATTTGTTTATAAAACTGAATATAATATTTTATGTCAAAACTTTTGAGACATACGTTATTACCTAGTTAAATTTATTTATCTATCTATTAAACACTTTCTATAATACAATATACATATTTGGTTTGGCATTCACTTCAGTACAAAATACCTATTCTATTTGAATTTATATTAATAAAATATTTCCGTTTCATCTTTATTTGTCAGATATGAAAATCAGAGGTATCTTAAAAATTATGCTATTTTGTTTTGATATGACCACTTATATAAGACGTTTATTTATTTATTTTTAAGTCTTATTTATTATTGTAGCAAAAACCTTTACAAGCGATATTGATCTAAAATTGAATTGTATTTAAATACGCTTACAGTACTTGCTACAAGGTTGAGAGTTTTTCCGATATAGAAAGATATTTTAAGGACTTTATTGATTTTTTAGAGGTTAGACACACCCAAACATGCGCACTCACATGCACACGTGGGCGCGCAACACACACACACACACACACACACACAAGGCACATGTACCGGCACAGACACAGGCTCGGACACAAGCACATACAAAGGCAGACACAAACACAGTCACAGACACCGGCACAGGGACTGGTACAGACACATACACAGACGCGGACGCGGACGCGGACACAGACACAGACACAGACACAGACACAGACACAGCCACAGACACACAGACACAGACAGACAGCAGACCAGACCAGGTGCAGACCAGACAGACACAACACAGCACAGACACAGACACAGACACAGACACAGACACAGACACAGACACAGCACAGACACAGACACAGACACAGACACAGACACAGACACAGACAGACACATACACAGACACAGACACAGACACAGACACAGACGCAGACACAGACACAAACACAGACACAGACATACACACAACACAGACACAGACACAGACACAGACACAGACACAGACACAGACACAGACACAGAGTCAGACACAGGCACAGGCAAAGACAGACACAGACAGAGATAGAGAGGTGGATATAGACATAAACATAGACATAGACGTAGACGTAGACGTAGACGTAGACGTAGACGTAGACGTAGACGTAGACGTAGACGTAGACGTAGACGTAGACGTAGACGTAGACGTAGACGTAGACGTAGACGTAGACATAGACAGACATAGACATAGACATAGACATAGACATAGACATAGACATAGACATAGACATAGACATAGACATAGACATAGACATAGACATAGACATAGACATAGACATAGACATAGACATAGACATAGACATAGACATAGACATAGACATAGACATAGACATAGACATAGACATGGACATGGACACAGACACATACACATACACAAATGCATACACAGATACAGACAAGAGGCCGGCACAGCACAGATAGAGATATTTAATTCACATTGAATCACTACTGAAAGGACGAAAATCAAGTCTGTGTTAATCTGCGCATGTTATAAAAGGAAATCTACAAAATTAGAATACTAATATAATTTGTTAAACCAAATTTTTGTGCATTCCAATTTAACAAATTATACACTTGTGTTAAGGTTGACTCGTTTTACGCATTTAACTTAGATTATCGAGAAATTTATCGTAATGTTTGGATATTATTTTGTTACTTTGTAATCCTTACACCGAACGTTACCAAATTTCACTGGTGTCTCGGCATTTTACTAATACTAATACTAATCTTATGCATGAAATTGAATATTAAATGGTATACTTTTTTTTTGTTTTAAACTATGTACATGTATAATATTAATTGATTTTTACATGCATTATATATATATATATATATATATATATATATATATATACAAGACATAGTATGGAACATTTCCCAAAAAAAAAGGTTCTTTCTACGACATTAACTACCTACATATACCATCACAACAGCAATTTTTTTTGAAATTTTGTAAACTACGTACTTTTTCTACAACTCAATTTTCGCTAAATTTATTAGAATGATTTTGGATTGAGCCAGTGTTAACACACGAATAAATTTAGTTGCGCTTTTATTTATCACATAAAGTCTCCGAAATGTTGCAACCATTAATGCAAAAACGCAGAAATAGCCCTCTTAATAGCTCAATACATTTAGATCTGGTGCTTACACGGGATTAATAGTCGAATTAATCACGAGTTATAACAGAAACATGCTGCAGATACGTATTACAAATGCTTGACAACAGATCAAAGCTGCCAAAATAATCCAAGGTACGTTAATGGTGGTTTACTTGCGTGTCAAACATTCCTGATGGTCATTTTACATCATAAGTAAGGTATTGTTTTGATAAAAAAAATTATTGTCGATTTTTCAACTGTTTTACACATTTTCAGTATTTTAAACCATTTTCAACTTGATGTGAATGTACAGCTTGACAAGAATAGCTCCGTGGGTGAGAAATTCAGCCTCCTATGTACACAAAGAAGAGAGAACGCATACGGAGTGAAAAGACAGATACTATGAGCGCAGAGCTATGTTTGTCAAGCACTACGTGCGTGCGTGCGTGCGCGCGCGTGATTATTTATGTTCGTGTGTGCTTTTGTGTATGTATAACGTGTGCGTGCATGCTGTAGAACCTCCGCTCTAAATCTACCGTTTGTCCATAGTCCATTACATTTTTTTAAAAGAAAGGTAATAATGGTAATATTTGAATGTCTAAAAAAATCAATAACAATCATTGCATAACACAATGATATATATATATATATATATATATATATATATATATATATATATAAAACATTTAAATATTAAATTCCCGTTAAAACTAAAACATAAATAAGTGTGCGAAAAAAAGTTACTTTAATGAATAAGATGAAATCAACGTAAGTGTAATAGAGTGTTAAAACACAAACATAATTACAAATCACCTTCGGTATGTAATACTGATAACCTTGTTTACGTCATGAAACCTATTCAAAAAGATTTGTTAAAAAATACGTCAATTTTAATCCGAGATTAATTAAGTGTAACACAAATATAATTAATTCATAAAGTGGTTTTTTTTTGGATAAATGCAAATCAGTAATAATTATCGTCAATATAATAATTAACCCAATCAGTTTAGATCAAAAATGCTATTATATTATTGTTGTTAATGCATTAAGAAGATGAAATCGTTCAATTTTGTTGGTGTCAATAATTGCAAAGAGAACAGTAAAAATTATTATTAAACAGGTTCTGGTATCGTCAAACATCTTCGTAGAATTAACAAAAATGTTTAATTTATGAGAATGAGTTAAATAATTTAGCGAAATAACAGGCTTTTTGCGATGGGTGCGGGGATATAATAAAGGTGGAAGATTTCCGTGGACCATTTCAAGGAGATCCAGAAAACAGTTTGTTATAACCACATCCTTTAAATTAAAAATACATAAGAAGTTGGTATCTTGTACAACAGCTTTTTAAATTATAAAATCTTTTAGGTATGCTGTTTTGTTAGTCGTGTTTTCTTTACTTTCACATTAGAAAGAATTGAAGTAACGGGGGCTGAAGTAATTTATTTAGAAGAATTACCGATGACGAATCTGTTTTTTTTTCAGTATAATTTTTGTTTGTGTAATATACATGATTAGATTACTGTAAATCGGCTTTTTCGAGATTAATTTACATTAATTTTTTTTATAATAAACTAATCGATGATGTTTACCCTGAATGATTGCGCAGACATAAATTTTGCTTGAAATTAATAACGTTTATCAGTTGTAAATAAATTTCCATTGATTGTAACTATTTTTGAATACTTTAGACTGATCGCCTGATTTACTATTATCTGGAGAGTTTTGTTTACTGCAATTCATGTTTACAGTATTGTATAATCATAGCCATATACACTTTCTCTGATAGCAGATTAGGTGTTTTTTAAGATGAATATTTTCAGAGATGTAACGTATGTGTTGAATTATAAGAGAAACCGGATAGTTAGTTGCACGAGTGCAGTTTGCTAAGAAAGACACAGTGCACCATAAAAATATCTGGTGTGGAACAACACACGATCTTCCAACCTACAAAATGGAAATTAAAAGAAATGAAATAATTTTATAACAATTTTTTTAGGATAATTATACGGCCTCTCTTATAATAAGTTCAGTACGAAAATTGGCAACATTGTAAAAACAAAAACAATAATCAATGTCAGGTGGACGTACTTCATGTCAGATAGACGTTAATAGACATATAGATGTTGACTTAAAAAATTCCAAGGCTTCTATAAAAATATCGATAATACAGATTAATAATTTTCAATCATATTTATTTAATTTTTGCATTTATTTCGCTTACATTAAAAAAATTTTATAAAGAAAAGTTAATAATATACAGCTGTTTCAAAAATACTTGATAAAAATCAAAAACAGCTCCTAATAAACCCCTCCTCTCCGCCGCTGAATTTCTCCCAAAATCTAATCAGCTCCAGGAGAAATGAAAACAAGCTTAAATTCAAAATTTTAAGTACACTTCGTTCTGGAGCTATCGTGGATATTGACATACATCCGCACACACACGCACGCACGCACACACTCACGCATACACGTACACACGCACGCACGCACTCACGCACCCATACAGCACATAGATAACTATCATACGTACACTAAATATCTATATAAAATATCCATAATATACATGAGATGTCCATAGCTACCCAATGGATATTGAATCTATATACAAATGTCCGCCCAATATTCTGTCCATACGAGATATGCAATGGATATTATCTATGGATATCTAATACAGCACATAGATGACTTTTATACATACACTAAATATCCATAATATACAATAGATGTCCTAGCTGGCAAATAGATACTGAATGGATATTCAACTGTCCGCCCAATACCCAATCCACTGTATATCTTATAGACATACATGTTCTGTTTTTATAGATGCACGAAAATAAAGTAAACATACAAAAAGTTTTATTTATACTGAAAATCCATAAGTTATTAAAAAGATACAAAAAATATATAAAATGTATGAAATACGTAGAAATATTTTAAAATAATATCAAATAAATACATATGTATAACGTGTAAAATAAAATAAATAGCAAACACTTAATCAACATTTTTCTCAGAATCTGATTTGTTGTTGGTAGATATAGTAGATGACATTCGTTTCTACCTAAATAAAAATAAAATAGTTTCAAAATTATTTGCAAAACTATTGAAGTACTAAAGAAGTAATTCATGATGAAATAGGTATAAGTAACAATTGTTTCAAAATGGTTCAAAAACACACTATCTCTATCTTTCAAAACTACAAAAATTTATATCTGAAAATTTGGATTAATTTAGATGCAAGATAGATACCTACTTATTAAAAATACTTAAAAAACACATGCTGATTATGACTCCTTGTACTGGCACGGCGGAGTCAATTCTTAATATAGATAAATTTCCGTCTACCTATTATAAATCTATAGAATTGGCAATTCACGTTACAGTAACTTAACACTATTCTCTTAACACCAAGTAACCGTGCGACCAAAAAACTTATTAGTGGATACAAAAATATATAGTAGTAGTAGTAGTCATTTTTAGCTGATTTTTGCAGTATTATGACTGCAGTAATGTAGATAATATGTATTTATATATTTTTACTAGATCATATTTTGTGAACTATAATTAGACTTAATCATAATAAGTAATTGAATAAATAATAATAATAATACAAGATGAAATCTAAACACTTACTCAGAATTATCAGAAAGTTCTAAATTAGAAAATGTCTTTTTCTTTTTCACCCAACCCAACTAACCATGGCTGCAAGTTTGTCTGTAATTAGCCTTCTTAAAATTAATTTAGTGCTTACATCTTCCAATACGACTTAAAGCAGATATCTAAAATCAAAGATATTCTTTAGAATAAGCGAGCAAGTTGTATAAAATAATAATTAGTTTCATATACAGTAATAGATTTAATGTATGTGGGGATCGTTTCTGACATTGATGCATGCAATTGGAACAAACTGAAGTTCTAGGTGACAAATGTATAACTTAACCAAATAATATGAATAGTAATTGATGCTACTGTGGTAAGTAAGCTCATGTTAAAAAAAATTAATAATTTTTTCACAGATAAATATATGACATAATATTACCAAATTTAATTTAAATAATGAGTCAGTTTCTTTTGATTTATTTTCTATAATTTCCAGTTTTCTAGTATGTACCGAGCTGGTAGCGTAGTGGTGACAACCTGCTTAGTATTCGGGAGGTAATGGGTTCGATTCCCGTTACCGTCTACCTTGTATGAGGTTTTTTCAGGGGGTTTTCCTCATACACATGTAACGGCATGGTCACTGCATATATGCACACCATGTGCGTCTACTTAGGCGAATGCTGGGGTAGTATTTTCCCCCTCAGAACCCTAACTCCGTTCCTTCCGATTCTATCCTGACCACACCCATCCTTAATCCCACCATTCATATATACGTAATGTATATATGTATGATAATCCGTGATTTGCTGAAGGAGCTAGAAACTCGAGCAGCCAATGAAATACATATAGCTGTCCGGTAGAACTGAACGTATCGGATTAAAAGGAGGATTGTCAATATATGGTTCTATTTGCTTGAAACTTAATGCTGTCTCTACTTATGTACGTGACAAAGAAAGATGGATATATTATGAATAATGCCTCTATTTCTGCCGAACAATAAGGTTTGCAACTTTCACACATAATGACAAGGCAATAAGAATCAGATGCAGGTAGAATAGAAATTCAATAGGTATAATAAAATGCCAGTGGTTCTCAACACTGCTTTAACATTATATAATTTGTGAAGAAATGCAACTTTGTATAATAAAAATAATAATCGATTACTAATTACCTATAAGTAATTTCAATTGACACCTTTCACTTATACTTATAACAACAATAACAAATACATTTTATTATAGTTAGTAAATATTAATTAAATTACAAAGATATACTTTTATAATTAAATGTAAAAGAATTTCTTTACTCAACTTTTTCGGCATTATATTAATGGTTAGTTTATATAAACGCTTACTCAAGAATAATGATAATATAGATATTGCAGTTGTTTTATTTATACCTATATGTACCTACTAAATGGTATAATAATCTATTATTAATTACTTATTGTTACAGTATTGCATATTTATTTGGATTCTTTTGTAATTGGAGTACACTAAAACGTCATTACCATACTTAGGTATACAATGAACTTTCTAAATGTAAATTGAAATACCTATACTTAATCGAATATTCATTATTATGAATGGCTTTTATAAATGTTTATTATAAAACTTGCATTCTTCCATAAATTTTAAATGTAATGTTAAAGCAGTGTTGAGAACCACTGGCATTTTATTATACCTATTGAATTTCTATTCTACCTGCATCTGATTCTTATTGCCTTGTCATTATGTGTGAAAGTTGCAAACGCTTTTGTTCGGCAGAAATAGAGGCATTATTCATAATATATCCATCTTTCTTTGTCACGTACAATAAGTACGAGACAGCAAAGCATTAAGGCGGTTTCAAGCACAATAGAACCATATATTGACAATCCTCCTTGTTAATCCGATACCCGTTCAGTTCTACCGGACAGTTTAGTCTTTTCCTTTTTTTTCTAGTATGTCCGTTTGATTCATCTGAATAATGCAATCTGCTGCTTTTGTAGAATTATTGCTTTCAATGGACTGTTGTAATTTAATTAATTACTTCCACATCCAACGGATGGGAAGTAGTGTATCGCTAAAAAAATTTTCAAAAATTATTTGCTCAATCGCTTTAAAATGTTCGAAAACGTCCAAAAACAAAATTTGAGCAAAAAAATCTTGTCTACGTCTGTGTGTCTGCATGCGTGTGTACTCCATAACTTTCGAAGGATTTAACATATGAACTTGAAATTTCGCATGCATATAGATGTCAACTACCCAAAGCGACTGATTGTTTATGGGGTCAGTGGGGTATGGGGAAAGGGATAAAATTCGGGGGCAAGTACCCCTTTTGCAAATGTTTATTTTTTCAGACTTTTTTCGTTTAATGTGATTAGTAATATAATTGTGAGTATTATTTGTCCCTATAATTTTTCTGTACAACAAACTGTTTACAAGATAGCAAAAAACCGTCACTTTAAAAAAACCGGTTTTTTTCTAAATATCTCCGGAACTGTTTAACATATTCAAAAAGTGAAAAAAAAGCATTAGATAGGAAATACAATTTTTGACAAAAAGTGTTTTTTTGCAATTTTTTCGAAAATTTTTTTATTTTCGAAATATTTCCAAAAAAGTCGATTTTGAAACAGGTCCACACGACTTTTTTTGAGATTTTGGTGTTATATAGAAAATCAAATTTCTGATCGAAAAGCAATCTTGCAATTTTTTTGTAAAGTTAATCGTTATTTACAAAAAACCCGATTTTTTGATGTAGAAGTATTGATACAATTTGCAGAGGTTTTTTAATTTTATTGCATTCAATTCTTTAAAAATCTTGTCTTTAAAATAATCTGAAATGTTAATTGTCGCAAGTATTAACTTTTACAGTATTACGAAACTCAAATATTACCAGCTTCAGATAATGTAGATTTCACTGAAGAATGTAGTGTATTTGGTCTTGTAGATGGACTTAAGCATTCCTGTTGCGTCTTAGATGCACCTGGAGGTGGAGGAAAAGGCTTTATTTTTAACAAAATTTTCTATGTCACTAATTTCCTCTTCATCACTAGTCTCCATTTTTCTTCGTTTAATTTTTCTTTTTTTCATTATTTCCACATCTTGGTCTGTTGTATTCAAATCTGGTGTGTCTTCTGCTATTTTCAGTTTTCGTTTTGCAGTTTCATAATCCTCTGAAAAAATAAAAAGCATAGGATTTATAATATTTCTAACGTGTATGATTTTTACTTACGATATGTTCCTAGTGTTTTTATTTTATAAGATATCCATGTTTCCTTAGGTTCTACAACATATTTAGTATAAAGTAAAGTATTTGTTATAGGTGGCCAACTGCAATAGTCCTGATCTATAATCCATCTTGCAACGTGCATCCCATCATGAAATTCTACTACCGAAAATCCATAATTGTAATACGGCGACATTGTATAAAAAAATCTGTAAATTTTTGCAAAATAGTTAACAAATCAAAACCAATGTGTTTAGTTTAAATTAAATCTGATACACTAACACTAACACTTAATATATTAAACACTAAAAACACACGATTTACATAAAATCAAAGAAGAAATTATTATAAACATTCGGTATGATTATGTAAAAGGGGAAACACTGTGAAACCTTTCATAAAAGGTAGTTTCATGCACTTTCATTTTATGTCAGAAACAGGCCATGCCTCCAATACTTCCGATAAATTACTTATTAAAAAACAGTTAATGAGTGATGACGCACACGCTTTATTATAGATATCGGTTGCACTTAGATATCGCTTCCCAATTACTGTCATGCATTTATTATTAATGCTATATGCAAAATTGTGGATCTAAATTATATTGTTTCCAATTATGCAGTAGTTGTTCGGTTCATCCAGAGATAACATCCAGTCTGGAAAATTAATTTGTTTATACTGGTTGGATACTGCAATGTCAGTTACAGGCCCTGTTGGATGAGGTTTCTTACACATGATCTCTCTTTTCGTAGAAACATGTTCGGTATTTGAAATATCTATTAAATTCTTTTCTGTATACCTCCTATGCAATTGCTGTACTGGTTTATCATGCTTTCGTATGTTTTTTTTTCTCATATAATTTTCAAATACAAATGCACTATATGAATCGAGGCAACCTAGTTTGCTTACATCATTGATAATATGTAACAAACCATGCTCATTATGCGAGACACATTCAGTTCCACAAATTGTAATAAAATACTCAACACTCACTTTTATAGGTTAGGAAGCGCGGGTTAAATTACTGATAAATGAACGCTATGATAAACAAAGCTAAGCAAAGCTAAAAATTAAAATAACGACTTACTTATAATTACCACCACCCTGGAAATGTAGAGAAACAATTTATTTTACCAAAAATACTAAATTAATCACGTTACACCAAACGTTACACCTTCAAGATACACGAGTGCCTTAGATCATATGATCTAAGACGAGCGCACACGATTCTGCGAAGTTGTTCGGTTCGGGCGCTGTCGGTTGCGATTCCCGTCTTTGAAATCTCACGAGGAAATGCACCAAAATGATGCTGCTTATTTAAAAATAACAGAACGTAATACGTACAATGCTTATCATAAATTACTAACTCCCATAAAATATCTCTAGATAAAAGAGAAAATTCAGGAAAATATCTATATAGTCGGGCCGGCGAGAGGTGTCTTATGACTCATCTTTTAGTAAAGCATGGTTTAAGATTTTAAAAACGTATGTCGTTATTGGTTTATATAGTTAGTAATTTTGAATACCAATGTTTCTAGGTTATTTTCAAATTTAAGCCGCGCTGTCAAATTTAAATAAAATTATTGTTTGAATATCTCAGGATTTAGCATCCTAAAGGTCTTAAAAATCACCATCCACTCGTATAAATAAAGTCAAATTTCGATTAAGGTCTGTTCGCACTTATTCTGGCATGTGTCATATGATAAAAATATATTGTACAACTGTAAACGATTATCAGAACCGAGGCGGATCAACAAAATTTCGTTTTGGATCTGTTTTACAAATTAATTATATCAATAATTTTCTATAAGAAACGAATTAGCTAGCAGTAGGCAGTGCCCGAATGAAGTGCGAAAAGTTTGGTTAATTGCGGAGGATCGTTGTTAGTCGACAGATCTCACTGCGTCAAAAGAGTCAATACTGTAATGTATATATATATATATATATATATATATATATATATATATATATATATATATATATATATATCGAATGTAAACCTAAGTACAGCTACAGAGGTATATGTTAAATATAATAATTCTTTACAATGTTATAAAGTAACTAAGATTCTAATTTTTGCTTTAAATTCAAATACTGGACATCTTATAATTAAAAGTCATCACCTTAACTTTCACTATCATCTTCACTCTACTCTCCAACATTGATTACTAGAGGTTTTACCATTTCCTCAGTTCTTTTTTGAACGTCCCACCACTGGGTCATTTCCTTTTCAGCATGTAAAATAAGCTTTTGCCACAGTTCTCCAGTTACTTGGTTTAATGAATCGTTCCATAGCGATAAAACATTCTCGCCCCTGAAGCCCTGTCTTCCCATGTTGTTGTTGTAATACTGTTCACAATTTGCCCATATTAACTCGATAGGGTTGAATTGGCAGTGATACGGAGGTAAACGTAAAATTTGATGTCCCATTGATGAGCGATTTCATCAATTGAATATATTTTTGGAACTTGTAAATCCTGGGCAATTTGTAATAATTCCACTTTCAACATATCATTCGAATGAGGAATGTTGTGTTTTCTTAAAAACTGAAGATCTTCTTTCTTCTAACTACTTGAAGGTAATTTTTCTACTAATGTAGAATGATAACTGACATTGTTAAGAATTTTCAAACTTGGTTTTTCTAAATTTGGTAGAAGCTGTTCTTGAAACCATTTTTGAAATAAATCAGCATTCATATTATCGTGGTAGTCTGCTGTCTTACTTTTATTGGAAAATACTAATGATGAATTAGGTATAAAACCATCGTTGTTGCCTGCACTCAGTACGATAAAATTAAAATTTATTCAGTTAAAAATATTTGTAATAAATCGGACTATTTTAATTACCGTTCCCCTTCTCCTACCGGTTTGTTTTTTGTGCTTTTCAAATCATTATCATGCCATGATTTTCGAACGCTTCCTCGACTAAAAATCCACATCTCATCCAAAAAGACAGGATCGTAACTAATTTCACAACTTATATTAACAAAATATTTTCGCAAAAATGTTGCTCGGGCACCAGCAATATGAACCTGCTCCATTAAACACCTTCTTCCATCGTCAACTTTGAATTCAAAACCATGTGGAGCAATTTTTACAAACTCGTTTTACTGAAGGTAAATATTTTATCTTCTTTAAGTTCAGTATTGAGTTTTACGATAGTAACATGTGAGCCTAAAATTAAACAGCGATTAACTCCATTTCAACAATAATTTCTGAATTATTTACCAGTTGCATGTATGGTATAAATTTTTCGTTTCAAAACGTCTTTCACGTATTCGTCGACATCCTCAGACTTCGACTTCAAACGCAGCCTATGTTTTTGCGGTGAATCCGGCGCCGATTTCCCAGATTCTAAAGCGAGAGCCATTCTTGCCATTGTCCGAGTTACGGTTTTCTCGGAAATGCTGCATGCGAGAGCAGTTCGCTGCAACATAATATTACATAAATATAAATTTAAATAGTGAAAATTATTAGCGTACCTGAATAATGGAAGTTAAAGGTAAATTTGGCTCCCCGTTATCGCGTTCCGTCTCGAAATAATGCAGTATATTCATTAACATTACTTGAGTTTGGCTTTTCAAAGATTTACCTTTTAATGACATCATTATTTGCTGCAAAATAAATTTTCAATCAATTGGAAATACATTTTGCATTATAAACTTGCCTCGTAATAGTGAATATTAATAATAATAGTTTTGAAAAAAAACTGTTGTTTACAAATGCAATGGAATCTAATAAATTACGAAGCGAAAGATAAATTATTATAACTACAAAACAGGATGCGATTATACGAAACGAAATACGAAGAATAATTTGAGGTTAAATAGCCAAGAAGAGATCTGACAGCGTCATGCGCTTTGACTTTAGAATCGACATACGTTTTTAAGTCCTGCATTTAAAATGTATAGCAGACGTATACATTTTAACCCGTCTTTCTTTAAGTGGGAACTTCGCACTAAGCTAAAGGGAAACATATGCATTTCACAGTAATAATCATATCCCCATTCTCAAGTCCGCCATGAGACACCTCTCCCGGCGCTACTATAATGAATATTTTAAAGATATACAATGGATATATAGTTGATTGAAAAGTTGAAATCTTCTTTAACAATTATAAATAATATTTATTTTACGATGAAGGCTTACGCTATAATAATGAAATAAAAATTTTATAAATTTTCATGATCAAGTTACAGCATTCATATCTATTTACTTTAGCCAGTGTATATCCATTCTATATCAGTAATGATATGGATCTGTAATGGATGTGCTTATCTAAAGTATATCCACTGTATGTCATGTGTTGTATGGGCACGCACACACACACGTACGCACGCACACACACACGCGCGCGCGCACATACACACACACACACACACACACACACACACAGACATCGTGCCGATATTGGCGAGACTTCGCCAAACGTTGTAAACTGAGCTAATAAGTGTATTTAGCGGTAGTCGAAAAAAAGTCAATTGCATAGCCTTCGATACCTACATATGTATGTGTAGGTTGGAAGGTAAACTAGAAAAAACTCTTCTATCCAATAAGATGGCGCAACTAGTTTTAAAAAATTAGTCGTAATTAGACTTAACCATGTGGATACTCTTTGATTTAAGTATACGATAAAAAAATATTTTGTTTAGAAAATTTTCACCATAAATTCAACAAAGAATTAACTAGAAATAACCGGATAGCTAGATGACAAGAAAAACCACTAGTATAAGTGAAAATTCGTCTAGCAACAGTATACTTATTCCCCAATTTTTTGCTTTTTACCAAGCATAGTAGTCAGATTTAGAGTGTTATTATGTAGTACCATAACAGAATACGGATGACAAGACCTGCCTATTCTTACAATAGCTTACGATAATAAAACAACTGACATATACAAATTCTGAAGGAATAAATTTCTGTTGTAGCGTATTTCAGGTAAAAATAAAACGCTATACATACTTATGCTTTCAGTATTATTACACATAATCAAAATACTTAGCTATTGGGTTTAAATGGTGTATTTTTATATTTATATTTGTATATTGCTATACGTTTCGATAACAATTACAGTTATCGTCCTCAGTAGTGGTAAAATCTTTTAGAATTGTTTAAGGTGTTAGAACAAATCTGTTCTTAGAATTATATAAATATAAATATAAAAATACACCATTCAGCTATGCATACTGTTTAAGATTAACAATTAGAAGATATTAATAAAAATGTTGTCATTCAAATATTAGACAGATCTGATAACTGTTATCCAAATTATCCAGCACTCACCATGTGGAAAGGTACAAAAGCTAAAAGTTTAAGCGCTGTGCATACTTATTTATCAGTACTGTTTAAGATTAACAATTACTAGATATTGATGAAAATATTGTCATTCAAAACATCCAGCACTCACTATTTTAAAAGGTACAAAAGAGTATTGACAAAACGGGAAGAATCTCGCATGCACTTATCCAACAAATTGGGGTGTTACATGGTTAACTAACGCTTGGTACTGTACTGCTTATAAAAACGGGTTGACAGTCTAGTTCAGTAGAGAAGGCGAGGGAGTTAGTAAGCAGGTGGTTAGCTGAATTAATCCTAAAACCATTACCATAAAGTATGTGAAATGTGTCCAAAGAGCGCCACTGCAATCCCATTTATTTATGCAGAAGTTGGTCCTGAGCTGCCGTTTGTTTTCGCACTACTCTAGAGCGCAAAATTAGCTCACACAGTATAATCAAAGTCTTATTTATAGCCAAGAACACTTAAAGTCTACTTTAACTTTATAAAGTATTGAAAAATTTACATAAATAAGTCTACTGAATTGAATTAATACTAAACGCAATAAACTACCAATCATTAAATTAGTTTTTCTAATTCTGTATCATAAAGTTTACATTATCGTTCTGTTTTGGGGTGGAAATAGAACAATAATAATGCATAACGCAAACTTTATTTTATAGTTTTTGGAGCATTTCGATTTATGGCATTGGCTACTCTGGATTTGGAGGTTTTCTAGACAGCTTTTAGCCCTAACCTCTAAAGATTGTTCGAAAAATTGTCAATTTCTAAATGTTAGTTTACTATCAGTGTAACCAACATACAAAAATTGCAATAATGCGCGTTAGCAAATTGCAATTTCTAAAATTGTTTTATAACAATCAGAATTAGAAAAAATTATATAAAACCCATGTTTCATAATGTATATTGAAAGTTGTATTAATTCACTAGTCAAATTATATAGAGCTTGTGTTTCCATGCTCGCTAGCAGAATGCGACCCCAGTAACAATTTGTAGATAGATGTATTCTGATAATCGTGTCATTTAATTTGTCAATTAATACAAAATAACTTTTATAATGATTGAAATTGTTAATTAAAGCGATTAGATTTGAAGTAGTAAAATAAAATACAGAATTTATTGTTGCAAGCATTGAACTCTAAAAATTACATTCAAACATTAACACGCATGTGCCTCTGATCATTTGTACTCTTTTATTTTTGGGCCACGTTCAACGGACGGAGTGTACACACTAAAGACAATCAATTTCGTCGGTATATATCCATTAGTACATACTACTTTTTAAAATCGATATTGTTACATCTACAAGTATTAAAAAAATGTAATTTAATCGCTTACAGTTTAAAGAGAATCTACTGATTCGATCGCAGAAAAAACTTTGTCCACATGTGCAAAAAGTGTATTTGTTGTACTTACCAAACTTCATACTTTGGTAACAAGTATACACTTTTTGCACTAGTTACACAAATGATTGGTTTCTGTGTTTAACAAATGATTACCTCTTACACTTAGGTTCCAGTAATGCGTGACATCCAAATTCACACAAAGTGTGCATTTTTGCTTAGTAGTTCATTCCTGTAGATCATCGGCAATGCCTAATTTCACTGATTGTGGACAGTAAATATATATATATATATATATATATATATATATATATATATATATATATATATATACTCACACGCACGCGCACGCACGCATGCACTCACACACTTTCACACACACACACACACACACACCCACCCACCCAGCCACCCGCACACGCACACGCACACGCACACGCACACCACACACACACACACACACACACACACACACAAACACACACAAACACACACAAACACACACAAACACACACAAACACACGCAAACACACGCAAACACACGCAAACACGCAACACGCAACACGCAACACGCAACACGCAACACGCAACACGCAACCCGCAACACGCAACACGCAACACGCAACACGCAAAACGCAACACGCAACACGCATCACGCAACACGCAACACACAACACACACACACACCCATTTTCAAATTTGAAAATTTCTAACTCCGATCCTGGATAAGTTAGGGAAATCTCATAAAGCTTATTATATTTTTGTTATATATGAATATAAAATACGGACATTTAAAAAAAATTACCAAAGCCGTGTTTGAGCAAATCAATTTAACCCCGTAATTAAGGGCAAGATTTTATTTTTTTCAAAAATATTTACTTTTATTTACACGTTACGATTTTCAATTTGCAAGTAACCTTTATGGTTCCTCAGTGACAGCGCAAGCACAGAAATGTACTAAAATCGCCATATTGGCCGCCATTTTGAATTCAACATTTAAAAAAAATTTTATTCGATCGGGGTTTAGGGTTACTAACTTTTCACTAAAGATAGACTTTCTCGCTCTGGTTTTGGAAATGCACCCCCAAAAAAACCACCCTCATTTCGCCCCCCATTGATTGATTTTTATGAAAATCCAGTTTTATAAATAACTTTCAGATATAGGGACCCATGTCAAATCTCATCAAAATCGATCAAATAGTCTCGGAGCCACACACAGACACACGAAGGTTTTTTTTCGCGAAATCGATGTTTTTCGATCCAGGGAACACGAAAACGTTGAAATCCGCGAAAAAAATTCAATTTTTCTTTCCATTGAAATACTTTCTCTTAGTGTATCCGAGAAAGTAAAAATCACTGCATTGGTGAAGTCTATTTACAGTGATTCTAAATCAATACATTTTTGACTATAAATAGCGAGAAGGAATTAGCGTGAAATTTGTTTTCATACAATCATTGTTAGTGTAAATCGCATACGCGACAACTTTGTATCCTGAAAAGCAAAACCTTTCGATGTGTCAGTGAAACACTTACTTCTCATCCTTACAAATCAAATGATAGTTACTTAACATTGCTGTTCCATAGTTGAAATATTCGCTCAGCTTGAAAACGAGGCCGAGGTGCTTTTTACATATCTAACGAGTACACAATCCGTGCGTAGATTTTGAACAAATTATGAATAGTGAGGCGAAGTTGCATAAGAAGTTGTAGCGTCCCCCAGGTACCCTAACTGGAAAAGTGTAATTTGAACTTATTTGCAATAATGCAAATTCAAGAACAAAACAATCGCTAACTGATTTATCTTGACGTTACTGACAATAATGTCACTATTACTCAAATTAATCGCTTGCCTTACTTTGACTTTCCTGGCAATAATTAAAACATTAGAATTTATTTACAAGTCTGATATTTAATTACTCACAAACCTCAAATCTGATCATAAGAATTGGCCGTCTAGTGGTAGGTACGCTGTGCTATTTGAATTAGGTGTTGCATCATGTGGGGCAGGTAAACAATGAAACTACTTAAATTAAGATTAACGAGCTTTGTGCAATGGTGGTTAAGCCCGTTAAAGTACTGTTGTGGGAAAGAACCACTAATAAAGCCCACTTTATTCATAAATAAGTAATTGCACAAATACATTAATAAATCAAATAACACAAAATAAGACAATTAAAGGGTTAAATATATAACAAAACACCATTAAATCAGGTTAAAGTGCGTACAAAATTAGAACATTAAGAGAAAATAAATAAAAAGCCGCTTAGTTGCACATAAACACAAAAAAACCTGCATCACACTCAAAATTGTGTCATAAATAATCAGAATAAAAATCCTAATACCAAATATGTGGCCCTTTAAAACCAATCATGCTGGTCTTTAAGTAAATAAGCACATAAAACAATAAGGCAAATTACGGTACATATAAACAACAACAACAGTAAAATTGCACAGGTGATAATAAGGTAAATGCAAGGACAAAAGAAAATAGACAAGGAATTTACACGTACACAATTGTTTAGTGACTACTAAAGCACAAAATACATACGTAAAATTACAACAAATTACATATCAAGAGAAATTAGTTCGCATGCAAACAATTCTACTTAACAAACTGACAAAAAAACTCATTAAAACAAAGCCTTACCAGGACAAGTTATAAATAGATGATAACATCGTGACCGATACATAAGCTTGAGTGCGTTAGAAAATACAACGCCCGTTTTTCAGGTTACACACTCATCTATACAACAATAAAAACAATAAAAATAAAATTCGAGGTGTTTAATGGTCATCTGGAAGCGGGAGGCATGTAACCCATTACAATTAGTAACCAAGGGTTATCCTGTACCCGTTCTCCAGGCCGACCTCTACACAAATATAAATATAAACAACGCTAATTCACACAAATACAAGACTGAGGGAGCCCTGTACTGGCTTTTATTTTAGCAGATTTCAACTTAATGAGCCCGCGTGCGAATGAGATACCTTTGCAAGGAAATGCTCGATTTTTAATACGTTATATAGGCTTGTACAATTATTTGCTGCCAGCTTTAATTTATATAAAAATACCTACTTACCTTTAATTGATCACAGACACAAATCCTTAACATACGCGGTTTAACTTCAAAAAGGGTGACTGTTATTTATAAATTAATACTTGAAAACCACATTAAACTAACACCCGAAAGAAAAGACAAATTAGCGTTGGCTAATTCAAAAGAAAATGTACCCCCAAGAAATATTTTAAAGACAACTGTTTTACATTGAAGATATTTAATTAACCAACTCGATCTGTCTCCGTCGACACTAACTGTCACTCTCACCACCTTTTCCCTCGATTTCCGAAACTAACTATATTTACTCCCGCAATCAACCCCCATTTTTCAAAAGTAATAAAAAGCAAAAAAATTATTATGTTGGAACAGTTTCGTATTAATTATTGAACGACATCTTAATTTTAAAAATATGCATTCGTCCGTAACAAGCGCTACAATTAGGTCTCAAGTTTCAACCTACCAAACAAAGACGTCTTTGATTGCAGTGTGTACCGACGTAATTAATTACTAATTAGTGACATTTTTACATAAGAATTTCCAATGATTCGTTAAGCCCCTTCAGTAAAACAGCTTTTAAGCGTACACCTGCTGGTCAAACCTCCAACACATGTTTTTCAACCCTTAGACATCCCGAAAACCATGCTCAAATAACGATTTAATATTTAATAAAATATGTTAAACCCTGTTAATTATCTTTCATACTGCGGTAACAATTTCGATTAAAAAAATGTTTGTTGCAATAATAAAATTTTCGCGGTCCGCTACCTACAAAGTGTAACACATATCATGTTAATTCTCAGTTTTTGGGAATATCTCTATTTTGTAAAGTGGGAAAGCGTTGTTAGCGTTGCACTTTGTACACGTTGACTACTTCGATTTTGCCCCATTTACTGTGGTCTATAGTATTTTACATTACAAACCAGGTAAAACAGTTTTTACTGGCGATAGGATGACGACTGGCGAGCCGTTAGGCGAGCCCATCACATCCTTGAGCCAGTAAAAACGGTTACCTGGCGTGCCATGTATAATATTTTATTTCTTTTTCATTAAATCAACCGAAAACTCACAATGAAATAAATTTTTCCCTTTCTTTCATAACAATTATTACATTTTCAAAAACGTCTTGCTACCTTTAAAATCATTACTCTGTTTATTTTACTATTTATTATTTTGTTTGTTACTCATTTGTAAATGACAATTTATTAAGTTAGCTTATTGCCGTTGAAAGTCAATCTTAACAAGCTAGCTACTAGTTAAAAATTTACAGGTTAGAGACAAAAGTTGTTGATTTTTTACAAGTTAGAGACGATCGTATCTTGTTCACATTGTATTAGCAAAATAATAAACAGCAAAATAAACAATAAGCGTCGTTGTCAAAGTAATGATTTCGGATCTAGGAAAATTCACCGCCAACAATTCACCGACAGCAATTCGCCGAAAACAATTCACCGAAACTAAATTCACCGCCACAACAATTCATCGAAACAACAATTCACCGAAACCAACATTCTCCGGAAAAAAAATTATTATTTAACTAATTAGTGAAAAGTAACTTATCTATAACCACCAGATAGTACTTGGGTAAATATGCTTTATTTAACTTTAAGTATGGCTTAAGAATTACGGTGCAAACGGTCATTATTGTAATGTTCTTTTAATAGGGATCTATTAAAGGTAATTATTTGACTAATTAGTGAACAAAACTAAATGAGTTATGATAATGTACTTTTCATAGGAATTAATTAAAGGTAAATCAAAAACGAATAACAGGAGGTAAGTTATTTTTAAATAATTAGAAAACAAAATTAGTGTGTTACTGTGATATATTTTTGTTAAGATTCTATTGAAGATAATTAAAATATCTAATAATTATTCTTATTATGAGCGATGAATTTTTGTTTCGGTGAATGTTGATTTCGGTGAATTGTTGTGGCGGTGAATTTACTTTCGGTGATTTGCTTGTCGGTGAATTGTTAGCGGTGAATTTTCCGGAACCCATGATTTCAAAGGTAACGAGACATTTTTCCAAGTTAACTGTTGTCAGTTGTACAAATTAGTAACATTATTTATATTCGACACTTGTATTCTATTTGAATCATAAATGAGTAACAAATAAATTATGTAACAATCTACGCAAGGTAACGGGTTTTACTGGCTCCAGAAGATAACTGGCTCGCCTTTGGCTCGCCAGTTATATCCTTCTGTCCGCCTGTAAAACCCTTTTTACCTTGCTAGTAATGTTATATACCATTGCTAATAGGTACAATGTGAACAAGGTACGGTCGTCTCTAAGTTGTAAAAAATCAACAACTTTCGTCTTTAACCTATAAATTTAGTAGTAGCTGAGTTGTTAAGATTGACTTTCAACTGTAATAAGCTTATTTGATAAATTGACATTTACAAATGGTAACAAATAAATTATTTTTCATGCTTGACAGATTAGCTTAGATTGATTATATTTTAAACTTGTTATAAGTTTTGTTATGAAAGAATAATTAGTTAATAATTATATTTTAAACTTTGTTGTGTTCTTTCTCCTTCCTAGTTGCTCGGTTGAACACAAACACTCTTCGTTTCGGTTTTGTATTGTTTCAGAGCACAATTTTAAGGAAAGTATAATAAACGAAATTTGATAATTTAATTGTTTATATGGTTCCTCCCGAGTTTAGCACCTATGATTCCACACCAGTCGTTTTAGCTAGACTTCGGTTATGACATCTTCCTTGTAGATTAACATCTATGTTCTTTTAATGATTGTAAGCAAATTTTAAGTTGATAGTAACTCGTACCAGTTACAAACATAACGTTTATGATATATTGTAGTGGATTCTCATCAACACAAAGGACTACGCATTACATACAGTCAGGGGCGGCCCAAGGTAAAATGCGCCCCGATGCAAATATTGAAATTGCGCCCTTTGAATTAAATAATTAGGAGTATATGACATAGGAAATAAAATAATCAATTAGACGTATTAGAAAACAGTTTATTTATTTATACGAATATATGAATTGCACTAACATAATGTGAACATAAATAAAATTCAATTTAATATTAATATTAGTGTTAAAAATAACAAACAAAAGTTAAATATTTGAGTTAAGAAAATCCTCGATAATAGAAATTATAATTATTTATAAGAACCATAGCTACATACATAATTTAAAAACTTACTTCTAACTTACAATTTAATTTTTCTTGCTTTTATAGCAGCCAATTCTTCAATAACTTTTCTAGTATCCAATTTATCGCAAATATCATGTTCTATTGCAATTAATGATAAGTCAACTAAATGATCTTGGGATAGATTGGATCTTAGATAAGTTTTAATTAATTTTAATCGAGAAAATGAACGTTCTCCACTTGCCACGGTCACAGGTAATAATAATATGCGTAATGCTATATGCATATTGACAAAAGTTGAATCTAAATCATTGTCATATATAAGTTGTAATAAATCTAAAGGATTTTTAAATTTTTCAGAATTATTCATTATAAATAAATCTTTGAATGATAATAATTCACTATAAATTTCTTTGCCATTAATATCTTGATTATCTTTATCTTTTAAAATATTTTTTAGCTCAATACAATTATTATTTAATTCTTTAGTGTCAATATTTTTTAAATTTTGTAGATATTATATAAATAATCTAAGAATATTTTATTGTGGCATTTTAATTCTCATATCTATCTTGTAAGGTATTAAGTTCTGTATGTAAAATTACGTTAAAAATTTCTATTTTAAATAATATTTGAGGGTCTTCAGGAGTTTCATCCATATTTTCATAGTTATGTCGCCGTTTTCGTTTTCTTATACTAACGGTTCTTTGAAATTTCTAAAGAGCTTGCTAATTCCCGTGAAGTTTCTAATATTTTCTCAAAACCTTTCTCTCTGTAATTTCGAATATAAACTATTAAATTTTCTATGCTTAATAATGCAACTAAAATATTTATATCTACTGATTGAAGCATTTTACTAATCTTATATATTAAAATAATCGGGTCATTTAGTTCACGCAGATTGCGAGACAACCGCTTGATGGATTTCGATGATTTTTTTTTATATGAAGGTAATTTTGCGTAGAAGGAAATAACGGATAATATGATTGAAAATGCTAAAAGCTGTATTATCGATATTTTTATAGAAGCGGGCGGCTTTGGGATTTTTTTTTACGTTAACATATATTTATGTCTATTAATCTCTATCTGACATGAAGTTTTAAACGTCATTCTGCCATAGATGATTGTTTTTGTTTCTACAATGTTGTAAATCTAATTTTAACGGAAGCTTACAAACTAAACGCATATAAGTGCTAATAATGACAAAGTCATAACAGTATAAATTGTGAATTATTAAAAGTACTAACGTACACACAGTAAGAGAGTGCCTCGAGTGGGACTCGAACCTACGCCCACTACTTATCTAGAGTAGTGGCTGGTTACATAAATATATATGAATTACCATATAACATCAAAGCTGAAAAGGTACATACAGTTTAAGATTTAATTTAGTGGAACTAGTTCCCTCGATAGCTCAGATGGTTAAGAGCCCTACTCTTGATAAGTAGTGGTCATGGGTTCGAGTCCCACTCGAGGCAATCTTTTACTGTGTGTACGTTAGTAGTTTTAATAATTCACAATTTAATTTTAACCGCAAAATTTTGTGGAAGAAAAGCTAGTTATATTTATTTTACTTAGTATTTCATGCCAAAGTACTAGCGAACATACGAATTCAATTTTTTTAATTTTTTCACATAAAGCAATTGCTTCAAATTTAGTATTTTTAGTTTAATGAACATCACTTAAACAACCGAATAAATACATATTTTGGCAATTTCTGGGTAAAGTCATCTATTTTGGATGAAACGAAAAACTCCATGTGAAAGATAATGATATAGTAATTTTCACGAGTATGAGCACTTTCGTCACTAATATTAATACTGTCAGAGAACGCCGATGTTGTCAGATTGTGAAAAATAACAGTTTGACAACTGTCAAATCTCATCTTCAGGGGTTGTGTTTATTTTATCGCAATAATAAAATGTAAGTTTTATATTTTATGTGTTATGTCAAATGTTTAATGTCAGAAATGCTTGACAACACCGGACAGAATTGCCAACCTAAATCAGTTCAATCTGCATCCTCTCGTGCACCAGAGGCGGGTTCTAAAAGTGGCAATGAAACAACGTTAGTTATGACGCAACTGCTCTGTACTAAGTATTTGTGTATATTTTGCATTTTTTAAATTTCATTTTTAAAGTAGGCGGTGTAGATCATAAACCAATCATAAAATGGCCCTAAATGGTGACACATTTTTGTTTATTGTGCTATGCCAGAAGTACATTAATAACCAATTCTCGAAATCTTATCTGACTATTGACTAATTCCTAGAAAAATCTCGCAATTTTTGCAAAACGAAGCGCCCCGAAGCAATTCTTACTTCGCTTACCGCCTGGGGCCGACCCTGCATACAGTATATGATTTAATGTACAAAATTTGTTATAAAATTTTCACAATCCACTGGAGAGTAGACCGTGGCCATTTTTAAAGATCCATTTCTGATTAAAATTTGTGTAACTATAGGGCTAAGTTTCTTAAAAGCTGGTAAAGGGATTGATTCGCCACTAGTTTTAAAATTTATATGGATCTGAAAGTACACTTGATTCTGTTTAGCAGCGATATGTTAGCTTCTACTAAATAACCAGCCTTAATCCAAAAAAGAAAATAAATATGTTATAACTATTGAATATCCTCAAAAATAACAGACCATATAGAAGTTAATTTAAACGCTATTTCTCTTTAATTATATTCCTCGGCAAAGAAATACGATATCAAATATTTATTGTAAATATTAAGATTTTTCTAGATTAGATAGCAAGTATTTTTCTTACAAGAGGTTTCCTAAGGATTATTTTCAATTTACTGTTTATAAATAGAAAATATAAGTGGGCATACATATAAACAAAACTGACAATAATGGGATTTCTGCATTTTGAAAAACGCACTTGAACAAAACACTACTTATTTAGGAAATCGTTTATATCATACAAGGTAATGCAAAATTGCATAACAATATGATATAGGGATGTCCCTGAGCATATATAAAAAAAAAAGCTGTTAAGATTTATTTAAGATAGTCTCCTGTTTACAGATTAAGAACAATCCTAAGCGTACAAAACCACATGTATTCCACTTGATTGGGTGCTCGGTCCTAGTTGTTAGAGGGTGATACATATAACGACCAATAGCTATCACTTCCGTTCTGTCGAAAATCGTGAAGAAGCCATCAACCACCAACTACTTTCGTTCCTCGAGTCCAATAAACTTCTAAACGACCACCAGTATGGGTTCAGACAGAGTCTTTAGATATTTCCAAGGCTCTTGACCAGGTTTGGCACAAGTGCCTACTTGCAAAGCTCACTTCGTTCGGCTTATCACATACGCTCATCAATTAGATATCCAGCTTTCTTGACAAAAGACGTATATGCGTTGTCGTCGATGCTTTCTTTTCGAAAGAAACTACTATTAACGCGGGAGTACCCCAACGATCAGTGATAGCTCCCACACTTTTCTTGCTATACATAAATGACCTCATTTCCTCAACAACTAATCCGATCCACTGCTTTGCAGACGACAGCACTCTACATTGTAATTCTTCTCAGCTTTCCCACAAGTCTAGATAGGACGCTAAGGTGAAAATGGCAGCATCAATCAACAGTAACTTAGAACCTGTCCATGAATGGGGAAGGAATAATCTACTCACGTTCAACGCCGACAAAACGCAGTGTTGCCTTGTGTCCGCTAAGAAAGACCGATCATTTCCTGCTGTAAATATGAATGGCTTAGAACTCAAGTTTTCAAACTCTATTTCTATATTAGGGATGTCCGTATCATCGACCTTTCATGGGTTGACCACCTTTTGTCAACCAGCAAAACAGCTGCCCGTAAACTAGGCTTTCTATACAGATCTAAATAGTACTTCACATCGCAACAACTCCTTTTACTGTATAAGGCTCAAATTCGACCTCATTTGGAATACAATTCCCAGCCCTGGGTCAGTGCTGCCCAATACGCCCTTGATATGGCAAATCGAATCCAAAAAAGAGCTATAAGGCTAATAAATGACCCGCCTCTGACTTTTGACGTACAGTCTCTTGAGCATAGAAGAATAGTTTTAGTTCTTTCCTTGTTCTATCGCTATTACCATGGCAAGTGTGCCTCCGAAATACACTTCTTAATACCTTCGCAGACCATCTTCGTTAGGAACACTCGATTTGCCAATTCACACCATAATTATGCACTCAAAATTCCATCGTCTCGCACCAAACGGGCGCAATTTACATTTTCCACACGGCGACCAAATTGTGGAATGAACTACCCAGTTCCTGATTTCCTTCAAACTTTGACTCAAGTCAATTTAAGGTAGCCATTCATAAACATTTCTCGGCAGCCTAACAATATCCCTAAACCCTCCCAGTGTTCCTGAGTGCTTTAGCACGTTAGGCAAATCTTAACCTGTTCGGGAATACTATAAGTAAAAAAAAACTAGCTCATTACTTCATTGAATTATTCGCAAACGCTTTATACGAACTAGAATTTTGCATACCTATAAATGAGTGTTTTTGTGCGATCGTGTCCTCTGTAGCATATGTTGAAAATACACTGCGTTCTGCACAATGCACAGCTCAACATCTCGTTTCGTCTTACTTGCTACTTTGTATTCAATATCATTTATCTCTTTCGTAATGTTGTGCTTCAGATCCTCTCTGGGAGAGTGTGGCGTAAATACTCTTTTAAGCAACACCACAGGAAGAAGTCAGATGAAGTCAAATACGGCGATGTCGGTGGTGTGAGTGTGAGTGAGTTTGAGTCTGAGTGTGAGTGTGAGTGTGAGTGTGAGTGTCAGTGTGAGTGTGAGTGTGAGTGTGGGTGTGAGTGTGAGTGTGAGTGTGAGTGTGAGTGTGAGTGTGAGTGTGAGTGTGAGTGTGAGCGTGAGTGTGAGTGTGAGTGTGAGCGTGAGCGCGAGCGCGAGCGTGAGCGTGAGTGTGAGTGTGAGAGTGAGCGTGTGCGTATCCGTGAGCGTGTGCGTGTGCGTGTGCGTGTGCGTGTGCGTATCCGTGAGCGTGTGCGTGTGCGTGAGCGTGAGCGTGTGCGTGTGCGTGTGGGTGTGGGTGTGCGTGTGCGTGTGCGTGTGCGTGTGCGTGTGCGTGTGCGTGTGCGTGTGCGCGTGCGTGTGCGTGTGCGTGTGTTATAAACATTAAAACTTAGTGTCCACACTCACTATATCATCATTAGATTCTGTTACCGTCAATCAATTAATGTATTTTCACTAACCACCATTGAGCTACAATTTTTTTAACATAAATGGTTTTCTACAGTTTTAACTTCTATAGGATATGGTTGTGAAATTGGCCGCGAGTAGGCAGGTTAGGCGGGTGATTTTTGCATAAACGGCATGTCAGAAAATGAATTGCATTTCCGTTAGTTTGTAAAGCATCCCATCTATTAGGGGATTGATTATGTTGTTAATTTAAATTATTCACACCCCGGTTTATTGGGGATTCATCATTTTTACCTGCTCAACTAGCTATCGTTTCTGAGACTTTTGATTCTCTCGTTTTAATTATAAATGGACGTAGCTCACCGACATTACATTTTCTGCCTTTAAATAATTGGAAATATCGTACAATTGAAGGAATTGAAATTTGATTAATAGCCTTCAACGATCTGTATTCAAACAGGTCGTTACGTTTAGGTTTACGATTTCCTTTACTTATATTTTCACCTAAGGGACACAAATTTATTACGGGGAACATCGGTAATGCTATCTCGGAAGATTCACTTGAGATAACCGACAGAGAATCCAGTCAGGAAACCTCAACCAAAACAGGCACAGGTTGACCCTATGATAGCCAATCGCTTTCTGCTTTGGTATAGCTTTAAGTATATTTAAAATTCTTTTGATTACATATTTCCTTGTGTGTACTTTTATGCTTCGACTGGACTAATTATGATTTTATGCTTACTGAATTGTACCCACTAGCAGATTTAAATTTGATTGCACACCTATATTAATGACTTTATCAAGATAATGAATGGTGAATTAATACCGAGTAACCAGTTCTAAGGTTGAAAATTGAAATGTTGCCTTGCTTATTGTATGCCTAACTTTTCTATTGGGGTTATTGAAGAATACTTTTAAGCTTCTATAACAAACGTTCAAATTACAAATGTACTTCTGCATGTTCATCCTTTTGTAGATGCTTTTGCAAACGCTTTTAAGTAACTTTTTTGTTTAGTTCTCAATGCGAGGAGTATACCACCTTGTAAATATATTTAAATTTATTAAGTGATTTTGACTGCTTAAAGTCTATAAAGGGTAGCATTTTTTTCTCTTTAACTATTACAGTTTATGTTTCTTTGTGTAATGAATTTATTATAACAAACAGCTTAACTTTTTTTACTAAATAAGGGGGACTTTCCAGTTTAATGAAATCTTTGCGTTACGACTCAAGTATAAAACAAGTACTTGGATAAATACTTCAGAGTCAGTTTTTTTAAGCTAATTCAATAGTAATTTTTTTGTTCTAACCCTTATTGGTAATTTCATTATTTACAATGCTGATTATTTCATTAATGTGAACCAATGATTACTTGTATTACTTATATTTAGAAAAATAAGGGAAACCTTACTAGTATTAATTTATTTTAAATAAAAAACTTATTTTATCGTCCTCAAGACGATTGGCGCCCCCTCTTTTTTTATTATTTCTGTTAAATCCTTCCCCACGACCCGGCTTCCGAAAAAGAAGAGCTAGACGTAGAGCATTGCACCCAAAGATAGGTAGCAGTATGCGTGTGCGTGTGCGTGTGCGTGTGCGTGTCCGTTTGTGCGAGTGTGCGTGTGCATGTGATGCTTTTGAGAGACGCCTTGAACTTTGTATTCAAGAAAATGGCAGAGACTTGGAACATTTAATTAGGTAAATATCTATATTACACAGGGTATTAACAAATTTAACTTAAACTATCAATAGACGTAGCATGTTTTTTTGTGAGTATTTCGCCAAAACTAAAGGAAGTGAGTATAATGATACCTTACCAAAAGTTGAAGAAGATTAAAATCTCAATAATATACGATACCTAAATACAGGTGATCCCATGAATGAATTTCAATATTCGCAAGTCGCAGGGCCTGTACAGAGTATCTTGTATAAGAAACCGATTTATGCGTCCAATGAGGCACTCAAGCACCCCTTTGTCTTCTGTTGTGTCAGTTTTTGTTAAAATAATTAACTTGCTTTGAAAGTTACAGCGCATGTTATGCAAACTAATTACCCTACCATAGAGAATATTTTACGAGGAATCCAAATATGCAGTAATATATAGGGTGTTAAAAAATAGAATAAATAAAATTAATAAATATTTGACCCGTCTTTATACAACACCCTATATAGTAAAAAATAGTTTTAAAACGTAGATCGCATGTTCACGTATAACTTTTATATAAAGTTATTTTATTTTGTCATACTATTGCGCCACCCGGTATGTGCAAGTACAATAAAATCGTCACTTAATTACTTTGCTAATAACTTTAGTTCACCGTTTGTTGATTGTTTAACAGTTATAAATGGCATCTGCATAAGGGCAGCAGCTCCAATTTTGAGAGAATTGAAAGATAATATTTGATCCTGATTTTGTTGTCCAATTTGATTATCTTTTTTGCCGAAGTAACGTTTTGCTTTAATCAGCCGGTTAACAAACCGCATGCTGATCTGACTATTTTAGTCCTTTTTGTGAGATTACATAAAAACTAGAATCTGTTTTAATCAACAAAAATAATTCGAAAGTTGAAGTCGTCTCTCAAAGTTTTGGCCTCAGATGCGCAAACAGTTTTTATTTAAAATCTGTTCGTAAATTTTTTAATTACCAAATTTATAATAGTTCGATTTAAAAGATATTATTTCTCAAAATTCTTAAATTATTTATTTGAGAACATAATCTGTATTATATAATAGTTGTTTATGTATCAAGGCATTAAAGTCATATTTTTTATCACGAATGTGGAAATTATTGCCAAAGCGAAAGCCGAGGAAAATAACCACGTGAGTGATATAAAATGACTTTAATGCCCAGGTGCATATTAAATTTTATCTGAAACCGCATTTATTAACACTAATAATTACAATTATAGATAAACGTATTGAATTGACAGTGACAACAAATATATTTATTTAGTATAGGTCAGATTATGATAATACATGCAATTACGGGTTTTTAATTTTTTTTCGAAATCGGAAAATCGCGAAAGTAAAAAATTTTATTTAGCAATATTAATAGTTATAGTGCAATTTTGATTTTTCATTATATTGACGGGTTGCGGTCGGTTTGAACTAACGACAAAATCAGTTGTCGATGACGAAGTTGATGCTGTAGATTAGCATTGTTCCTGGAGGACCCTCGTCGTGATTTCCTGCTTCTTAGTTAAAGACGACTCTACATATCCTTCGGCGACGGTTGTGCTCTTCCATTCGCCGTGTTGTTTCAAAGATAGAGTATCTGAACCTGTGCCTGCTAACAAGGAGGCAGAAGTTTTTCGAAAAGCATGACCCGTCTACGTACGTGCATTTGGTATTCCCAAATAAGTGACAATTAGTTTTGGGATCTTACCAAATGTGTGAATACTGGTTGGTTGAGTAGTACATTTGCCTAAACGGTAAAAAAACGAATAGAAGTTTATGAGGAGCGTGTGACCGTCTCAAAGATCGATATTTTCTATTATAAATATCTATTGGGTTTAAATCTTCACACATTTTGTCTGTCACAGTAAAAGTTCAACTTTTTCCCGTCTTAGAATCGGGTATGGTAATTATTAACATGTTTGCTTTAATTTTTACATCGTCATTTTTTTAAGTTCGTCCATTCGACAGGCACCAGCAACGCCAAAAATTAAGCATGTCTAGAAAATAATCAAGTTAGTATAATAATAATAATAATAATGCCTTTTATTAGTTTGATGCACACAGTTATAGTTACATGAAATTGTATAAAATTACCTATATAAGTATGTTCAGTTAGTAGTTACATACGTCACTACTTCTGCTCTTCCACTTAACCCATTTTATTTAGCATAAATTTTAAACGGAAGATTACAATTTAGAGAGAAGTTTATGTGTGTAAACAACATTGAATTAAATTAAAATCACTACCTTCCATATGAGATAGTTTCGATCTGCTGCTTCAATCAAAAACTTGTTTACATCATCTCTAGTGAATATGATTGACTTTTTTGGTTTGTATCATGTGTTCTTCTTTTTAACAAACGCTATCAATTTTGGAAAGGACACGGCACTGGATACGTGTAATCCTAGAGACCGACATATTTTTGTAATTTCTGGATATGTTGTAGTTCTTGGTAAAAACTTCATAAATGTAATAATTAATTACGTCGGAACGTAGCGAAAATCCAAAGGGATCTTTGTTTGGTACGTTGAAACTCGAGACTTAAATGTAGGGCTTGTTACGGACGAATGCATATTTTTAAAATTAAGATATCGTTCAATAATTAGTATGAAACTCTTTCCACGTAATGTTTCTTGTTTTTTAGGGAGTAAATATAATCAGTTTGAAATCGGAGGGGGAGGCAGTTGCGTCTGAAGGTTTGATTGAGCCGGATCGCTTTGATTTGTTTTAATTAGAACTCCCATTGTAAACCGTTCCGTCTATAAATATTTTTGTCGTGCACATTTGAGAAAACTAGAAACGTTGATTCGTTCTTTTCTTTTAGTGTATGTTTTAATGTAAATTTTTCCAAAAATTAATCGCCGTGGGGCCGAGTTTTAAACCGCCTATCTTAACTCGTCGTGTTGTGGTAACGTCTTCAACAAAACGGAATATATTCAAGTGTAAGTAGGTATTTTTATATAAATGAAAGGTCGCAGCAAATAATTTTACAATCCTATGTAACGTATTAAAAATCACGCATTACCTTGCAAAGGTATCCTATTCGCACGAGGACTCATCAAGCGGAAATCTGCTAAAATGAAAGACAGTACAGGGCTCTCTCACTCATGTATTTGGGTGAATTAGCATTATTGTGTTGTTTATATTTATATTTGTGTAGAGGTGGGCATGGAGGAACGGGTACAGGATAAAGCTTGGTTATAATTGTAAAGAGGCAATCGCCCAGAGTTTACATACTCCCTGGTCCAGCTGACCATTAAACAGCTCGAATTTTATTTTTATTGTTGTATAGATGAATGTGTCCCTAAGAAACCCACTCAAAGTTATATATATATATATATATATATATATATATATATATATATATATATATATCTCACGATGTTATGATGTATTTATTTACAACTTACCCTTGTAAGGCTTTGTTTAATGAGTTTTGTTTGCATGTGAACGGATTTCTCTTTATTTGTAATTTATTGTAATCTTAGGTATGTATTTTGTGCTTTATTAGTCACTAAACAATTGTGTATGTGTACATTTCTCACCTATTTTTTGTTTGTCCTTGCATTTACCTTACTATCACCTGTGTAATTTTACTGTGGTTGTATTTTATATGTACCGTAGTTTGCCTTGTTGTTTTATTTGCTTATTTACTTAAAGACCGCCATGATTGGCTTTAGAGGGCCACATGTTTGGTAATACATTTTTTTCTGATTTATTTATAACACAATTCTGGGTGTGATTACATGTTTTTTTTTGTTGTGTTTATGTGTAGCCAAACTGTTTTATTTTTTTTATGTACAATTTTGTAAGCACTTTAACCTGCTTTGTTATATATTTAACCCTTTAATTGTAATTTTTTGTGTTATTTGATTTGTTAATGTACTTGTGCAATTACCTATTTATGAATAAAGTGGATTTTCTTGGTGGTTTTTTCTCACAGTAGTACATTAACGGGTTGAACCATCCTTGCGCAAATCTCGTTAATTTTAATTTGAGTAGTTTCATTGTTTACCTGCCCTACACATACACACACGCGCACGCACGCACGCACGCACGTGCACGCGCACGCGCACACGCACACGCAGACGCAGACGCAGACGAAGACAGACACAGACACAGACACACACACGCAGATATTCAGACATGATGACCGATCTTGGCGAAACTTGGCCAAAAGTTGTAAAACGAGCTAGTAAGACGATTTAGCGATAGTTTATAGAAAGTCGATTGCATAACCTTCTATACCTATAGAGATAGACATGTAGGTTGGAAGGTACCAATCAGGGACTATTTTTGGCATTTTAATGACGATTTCGGATAAAATACTGATATTTTAAAGCGCAAAGTGATGTCAATAAGTTGGTTTTCGAATTATAGAAAATACATTTTTATTATTAGATATTTAATATTTCCGTGTAAGTCTTATCTAGGTTGATATACAGGATGTCCACATCCTCTCAAAACAAACTCAAGAAAACTGCAGATTCTAGAGCTGATTTTATGTCGATTTAACGTAAATTACCTTAATACAAGAGAATTAATTTTATAAAAGTATGATTAACACAAGAAAAGTTCAAATCGATTTATTTCGAAAACGGTGCGTCGTATCGACTTCAGACAAGAGTATCATTATTTTATGAAAAAATGGAAATTTTTAATGTTATGTTAAAATTGCGAAATTTTGAAAAACAAAAAACTTATGAATAACAATGTCCAATGCCCCGCCCAAACGAGCCGCTTATGAGTACAACTAAAAAATCATATTCACGCCATACGATTGGGCATATTCCACTAAATAAATGTACAGAACGCTATCATTTAAAGGGAAACCATTTTGAAGATATTTGAATTAAACCGATGTTAAGGCGCCATCTTCCAAGAGCTCCAGCTCCCTTAGGAAGTATTTTTGTATTAAGGTAATTTACGTTAAATCGACATAAAATCAGCTCTAGAATCTGCAATTTTCTTTTGTGATAAGAGACACCCTGTATAACGTAAAGTAACGAAGTAGAAGTTGTATGTTGTAATGGTTCTTTGAAGAGCTAAACCTAAATATGTAATTATTATATGGTTAATTGGAAAACATCTGTTTAAGTTCTATGCTCGCGGATTTTAAATGTAAACAACAGATCCAGGCACGCGATGATGCGACTCACTTATTGTAAAGAGATGTCGAGGAGGAAGTTAAACCACATGAACATAATTCATGGACAACACGCATTGCACAGTTGGTTAACCTGTTTGGTTAAATTGCTATATTGAGATATTTACTCCTTCCAAAATTGGCGTTTATTAATTTAAGAATAAATAAGCTGTTTACAAACAAATAAAAAATAATAATTGCGAATATGATCACGGTCTAATCGTCTAATCGGTTTACTCAAAAATGATTCGTCAAAATAAAATAAGTTAAGTTATCGGTGTTCTATCTGCCGCTTTTGTAATGTTTAAAAGGTTTTCAGAAACTGTGTAGATAAAGGGTAATAACTAGAGATCTTAGATTAAATATTACAAGGTCATAAAAAAGAATTCTGAAAATGTAAATGCCACAATAAAAACACAAAATCATAGATGTTAAATTACTATTTAGGGTGTAATTGAATAATGACGAATTCTAATGTTTTAGAGTGGATAAAATGTCCTTAATCACGTATTTGCAGAATTTTCTGCTTAGGTAAATCATTTACGTTAATGTTAATAGTACTATTACTAATTTGAACACCTCAAGAAGGAAATTTTACTCTTTTTTCGTCAAGTGTAGTGGAAGTTAAGTTCACTCTACGTTTGCTAGGATCAAGCGCAGTGGAAGTTCCAATCCTTTTATTTGAATTTACATTGCCAACATTTTTCTTGATGTGGATAGTTTTTAAGCAATTGATAGATCCTGACACTGTAGAAAACTTCCAGCTTCGTGCTAATCAGGTATAAAGATCATAATTTGGTAACTTCAAATATTTTGCTCTCGATTGTGGGATTTCTGCAAAAGCGATAGGTTGTATATTGTACTTTTTAGAAAAAGAAGTTTCTGTGTGGTACATTTTGTGAACATAAATGTTTGCCCTTCTTGTAAATGTCTATTAAATCAAGTTGATAATTTTAAATGTGCGTTTCTTAGTTCGACCTGAAGCGAAATTATTAGAACAGACTCTTTTTCATCAATATCAACTCGTATGTTGTGTATTTCGTCAATTCTACATCCGCCAGTTACACCCATAATTAATACCTATAAAGAATAAAAAATTAAAAATGTATTTCAAGGATGATTGTAAATCTTCATACATAAGTATATTTCATTTGGGACCTGGGATAACAATTTATAGAAATCATGTTACGTGCACAAAGATATTTATGTCCAAAACTAGGTGATGTGCGGTAACCCCTATTAAGATAACCGGTACCTCAGCCGTTTTGAAAATACTTGGATGCGTGAACGTGTGGTTGGCGTAGAAATATAATTAATAACACTTTAAAAAGAGCATCACTTGGTTTACTCTTATCCAAGAAAAGGATCAAGGCGCATTAAAGAATATAGTCAGAATTAAAAGTCGAAACGTTCATCCGGAGGAGGATAGGTTAAGTAAAGATCCCTGGCAATAACACATGTACAGAAAAGAAATACTGGTCGTCCAACACAATTATTTATTTCTTATAGAAACCCAACCCAAATAAAAAAAATTGCTATTCTCCGGACAAAACTTGTCAATTTACTTTTAAATTTTACTTGTAGATGTAAATCAAAATACACCTTCCAATAATGATAACTAAATTGCACTATTAATAAACCCAACATAAATAATACATCAATTAGAGTTATAATAAAACGTCTATAATCATAAGTAACCCCAATCCGTAACAATAATAAACCACTTACCTTTTCAGTGGTTTAGGTATATAAAAAAAATAAAATTGAAGCAGCTCCCAAAAAACAGCACTGTCAGACTTCCAGCAGGGATGACAGAACCGGGTAACTACAATAATAAAAAAAACACAAACAAAGAAAATAGTTTTGTAACCGTGGTTCTAGGAAGAGCTCTCCTTAAAACGTGATTAAATCAGCTAGACGTTTATTACGTTTTCAACTCAAATATAAATACACAAATCCAATCCTAGCCAGATGTCTACCAGCGGGGCTAAATAGTTTGATAGAATAAAATAAGCAGCGTATTGCAGAACTATAAAGTAGCCCAAAAAGGTAAGTGACTCATATAATATTGACACAGTTAATGATTAAATGTATAAAACAGAAACACTAAAATTTAGTAATAATCACTATGATTCCAAAGGTAAGAAATGTGCCACTAAACATCTAAAATTTAGCGGCTAAAGGTCTTATCCCTTACAGACATATTATTATATAGCAGATTCCCCGTTATTATCAATTTTTATAAATCACATTAAATCCTAAGTTTATACACATAAAGCAGTAAGCACAAAAACAAATATCAAGAATACAACCAAACTATCATACATTAAAAGTCTCACACGGATCACCCTGTATAAAGATGTGTAGTTACGGAAGCATAGATCAAATGTAATGACGGCATCTTCATAGGTATATGTAAAATTTGACAGCTGTTTACGATAGAGTTAGTATTCTTAGTAATGGATAACACACGATGTAATTAGGGCACAACCGAAGCTAATTAGGAAATTCTAATGCGAGCACCTTGCGTGGGTAGCCTACTGAATAATTTTTATTAATTCAAAGGTAACAAATAAAGTTTCAGGTGCATATTATTATATGAACCGCTAAGCCATGCAGAGGCAAACAAACATCTTTATAGTTACATCGAGTACCCGTAAGCAACTGAAGGAAAATCTCCAACTTCTGCTTATAATTCGTAGAAATAATATCTGGGAGTGAGTAATACCCATTGCAATTATAGTTGTCGCAGTTAAGTATTTATTGCTCCAGGGCTCCGTCGCGTAATAAACTCACCAAAAAGTTCTCGGTGTTTCAGGTACAAATCGAGTTAAGTACGAGGAAGTCCCCGTGAATTATCTTCGGAGTAGAGTTGTCGTAAGCCCCGTTTCTCGCTTTAGTAATCAGTGCTGAGCCCAGTTTCGAAAAGTGTTCACGTACAGATGAATTCTAGCAGTAGTTTTGGAAACTTTAAATATGTAACTAATAACCTAAAGGGTGTAGTAACATTACGGAGACTTACCTCCTGAAGAGACGAAAGATCTTGTAGGTTTTAAGGAAACGAAAGACTAAACCTTTAATTTAGCATAGTATTAAGTAAATGTTTGAAATTAAAAACCAGCTTAAACTGAGATGTAACTTACAATTTTAACTTTGTAAAATTACAGAAAAATTCCTAACACGTAGTTTCCTTAAATGCTAACTAGACAAAATGGCTTTTCCAAAAGAAAAAGGAGACACACCACCTGTTCTAAATTTTCCGGAGACTTACCTCCTGAAGAGACGAAAGATCTTATAGGTTTTAAGGAAACTTAATATCGGTATTAAACGAAAGGCTAAACCTTTAATTTAGCATAGTATTAAGTAAATGTTTGAAATTAAAAACCAACTTAAACTGAGATGTAACTTACAATTTTAACTTTGTAAAATTACAGAAAAATTCCTAACACGTAGTTTCCTTAAATGCTAACTAGACAAAATGGCTTTTCCAAAAGAAAAAGGAGACACACCACCTGTTCTAAATTTTCCTTTTCCACTTTGCAACATTAATCTTTATCAAAGAACTTTTGAAACTTGGTGCAAATCTCGAGTATTACTTTACGCGGTATTGCCACGTCCAACTTTTATAACTAGGAATAGTTACGAACAAAACTGCCAGAAGTATGTTGCCTCCCAAGAGGTACGTAAAACTCTCAAAATGTAAAAACAAAATACGTGTAGTAACAGAAAGCGTAACAATCTGTTTTATCAAAACTTCCAGTCTGTTTTGGTTTATAAAGTATGTTCTTTTAGAGCACTAAGTCTTGAAAATTTGCAAAACTCCAAAATAGATAAATCTAGTTTAGAGTATTGCGTTTACTTACTTAATTTGGAATATTATCATTTGCACTTACAGCTAGGGTGCCCTGGGTATTGAATAACGACATCATAAGGTGGATTACTTTCTTCGATTTTTCGAAGAATTAGCTTAATAATACTTCTTCGTCAACAGTTTTTATATTTTTATTGCCTTTAATTCATAAAATGTTTTGTACTCGTTTTTGAAAAAAATATATATTCTACTATTGAAAACTGGACCAAAATTACTGTTTAAAAGGATCAATTCCTACATAATCGGCTGAAACTGAACGAAAATAAGGAATTACTACAAAATCGCATCTCAAATATCCGTTGATTTTTGGATATAGGTCAATGCGGCTCAATCGATCACAAATAAGCCATACTAACATCTTGAAGGTTGGCATCTAATTTGGAACCACCTTGCATATATATATATATATATATATATATATATATATATATATATATATATATATATATAGGGTGGCGCATTAGTGTGACAAAGTCCCATATCTCCTTTATTTAAAGAGATAAAAAAAAAATTAAATACAAAAGTTGTAAGATATGTTCTGGTGCATATTCCAAAAATATTTTTAATTATACAGGGTATAATTAAAAATATTATTACATATTTAAATTCTACATACAATTTTAGACACATTTTATGTATAATGTGCTATACCTAAGTCTAACCGTTTTTGACAAATTTCAAATTTTTTGTCAAAAATGACGTTTGCAGATCAAAACATAGGTGGAAATCTTTTCTAAACGAAACCTTTACGAATTAGTTATGGTTGTTTTCCTTGGAAATGGGGACCTACTCTAATGGGCTGTATTGATATTTTTGTAATACATTCATACAGGGTGATCAAAAATGGACAATAAAAAGTAGATTCAAAAAAAGCTATAAAGTCATTTGTTTTTAATGGAAACCCCCTATTTTTTTAATTCTATCTTCTTTAGCATTAAAAATAAGGGTGACTTTGTATAAGAGTGTATATTCCAAAAAATTGTAGTTTTTGAAATAATGACAATTTAAAATTTTTTTATTGTAAAAAGGCTATACGGCTTTCAAGTTTTGCTGTTAGTTGGCCGTGACGGCGAGGCGTGGCATATAAAAATAATAGAGATCATCAGAAACGTCATTATTTATTGTCAGTTGATAATTTGTGTGATGCATTATAATTTATTTCTATATAATATAATATAATTTTATAGCAAATTGAATTAAAACTTGAATTAAAATTGTAAATAATGAATTTTTCGCAAGCCGAGATGGTTGATATGATTTTTGTTTTGGGAGCTAGTGATAAGAATACGCTCTTAGCAAGAAGACTGTACCAACAACGGTTTCCAGAGAGACGGCAACCTGAAAGAAGCGCATTTAAAAAGCGTTTGGAGCGTTTTGAAAGAACTGGCAATGTGTTATATGAGAAAAATACTAGGGAAAAACGTGCACAGACTGAGGAAAATCAATTAAATGTACTATTAACAGTTATATCCATATATTAGACAACGACTCATTTCTCAGCAGGTTGGTGTTGAACGACGTACGGTACAGCGGATATTGAAGTCTCAAAAAATGCACCCATCACATTCAACTACTTCAAGAGTTGGTTTCTGAAGATTATCAAAGAGGACTGGAATTTTGTCAATGGGCTCAAAACAAAATAAACCAACAGAGAAATTTTGTTCATTTGATTTTATTTATAGATGAGGCCACATTTCACAGAAACGGAAGTGTAAACAGACACAATTTTCATTACTATTCTACCGAAAATTCACATTTTGTAAGATATACTTCTCAAACTAGATGGTCTTTAAATGTTTGGGGAGGTGTTGTCGGTAATCGTGTAATTGGACCATATTTTTTTTATCAACGAGTAACAGGGGAAGTATACTTAGACTTTCTGCAAAACCATCTACCTAATTTATTGCGTCAAGTGCCACAGAATATGCAACAAGAAATGTGGTTTCTTCATGATGGGGCCCCAGTACATCATACAGGTCCGATAATAACTTTTTTAAATGCTAGATATCCAGAATGTTGGATTGGGAGGGGAGGGTCTGTTGCTTGGGCTGCTAGATCCCCAGATCTTACTAAAATAGACTTTAGCATATGGGGGTACGTTAAAGAGAAGGTTTATAAAATACCGCCTACAACAAAGGAAGACATGAAGATTAGGATTAGAAACTGTTTTCAAAACATTAGTGTTGAAATGTGTAGAAATTTAAGCAGCGAATCTGAGAGACGTATTGCATTGTGTATTCAAGAAAGAGGCAGACATTTCGAACAACTTATTAGGTAGTACGTATTTGACCTGTTTCTAGTACTTTTATCTGTATAATTAGTTACAGGTTTACTTACATTAGAGGTGTTAAGTTTATGATTAGGATTAGGACATAATTTTTTGAATCAAAAAAATATTGTCTTTACTTTAAGTTCGTTTAATAAAATAATTATTTGTATGGGGTTCAATAAATTGTAATATTTCGATCTGAAGTGCTCGATTTTTTTTGTTTCGCGGCGCCCCGCCGTGACGGCCAACTAACAACAAAACTTGAAAGCCGTATAGCCTTTTTACAATAAAAAAATTTTAAATTGTCATTATTTCAAAAACTACAATTTTTTGGAATATACACTCTTATACAAAGCCACCCTTATTTTTAATGCTAAATAAGATAGAATTAAAAAAATAGGGGGTTTCCATTAAAAAAAAATGACTTTATAGGTTTTTTTGAATCTACTTTTTATTGTCCATTTTTGATCACGCTGTATGAATGCATTACAAAAATATCAATACAGCCCATTAGAGTAGGTCCCCATTTCCAAGGAAACCAACCATAACTAACTGATAAAGGTTTCGTTGTTTTGGGCTGCAAACGTCATTTTTGACAAAAAATTTGAAATTTGTCAAAAACGGTTAGACTTAGGTATAAGACATTATATATAAAATGTGTCTAAAATTGTATGTAGAATCTAAATATGTAATAATATATAGGGTTTTCTATTAAAAAAAAATTTTAAAATTACTTCTAAGCTTTTATGATCTACCCTGTATAATTAAAAATATTTTTGGAATATGCACCAGAAGATATCTTATAACTTTTGTATTTAATTTTTTGTTGTATCTCAGGAGATATGGGACTTTGTCACACTAATACGCCACCCTGTATATATATATATATATATATATATATATATATATATATATATATATATATATATAGTACAAGACGATTCACGTAGAGATAGTTCAACCTTGAAATTATGTATGCTGTGTGTGCCAACTTTTTTATTTTAAATAAAAACTTACATTTTTTCTCACATAGTACGATTCCTCTTCTAATTCTATTATGTTAACATATAGTTTTGGATGTCAGTTCTTTTGTAAAAAATTATCACCGTAGTCGTTTACGAAAAAAATCTCGTAAACCTTTCTAAGTTAGGAAACCAAATTTTTGGAGTAGCTAGCTGGAAGTCCAGGCTAACCCTTGATGTTCCGTTGATGGTTCCATTTTGTACTTTTGGGCGTAGGCGATTTTCAAATGTCGCATTAAAAATTGTCAAAAACTACGTTTTTTTAAATGGCTCATTCCTGTTTTTGTACGCCATTCGAAATAGAACTGAATTTTACGGCGGGCTACTTAAGCCTTCCCTGTACCTTCAGTGTCTATCGAGTTATTCAATGAAAGTCAAGAAAAGCCTTACATTGCCAAAAAATTCTTTCCTTTTTCAAGTATGCCATGGAAACAAAAGACATTTGTAAATAAGCAGTTCATAATCTGTCAAAGTGAAAACGAATTGTGCTAATTCATAAATAAAAGTGATTCGAAAATGCAAAATTATCCAAACGAAGTTGTATTTAACTTTGTACTCCATGGCATGTGTAAAAAAAATATTCAGCGAACTGTCCCTGAGTTTAATTTAAAATATCCTAACTTACCAAGCATGACACTGACAAAGTTCTCACAATTGAGAAATAATTTTATAAATTTTGGGAAAGTTGCAAGGCTCATCACGAGAGTGAAACCACTAATTGACAATAAAGATAATCAAATTACCATTCTCGAATATTTTCAAGCATATCCTCAAGCTTCGATACGAACGACTTCTTTGAAATTGGGATTTTTATACTCTGCAATACCAGCCATTTTACACCGTTTCATTCGTATGACTGCAACCCTGATGATTTTCGCTGTAGGATAAACTTTTGCGAGGATTTATTACTCAAAATACAAGAGCACACCGGTTTCTTAAAAAAACATAATTTGGACTCATGAGGCGTCAGATAAGAGTTTACAATATGAGAAATGGACATTTTTGAGCTGAAAATCCACATATGCTGTTTGAATTTCGAAGAAATGTGTTTTGTCTGGTAATGAACCAAGAGAGGTACGCTATGTTATGTGCGAGGGAAATTTGAGTGTGGTACAAACATTTCTTGAAACTTTTCCACTGACTAGAAACTACTCGTTCATGGTATCAGATGGATGCGGCACCACCGCACAATACAAGAACTGTGGATACCAAATTGACATCCTTGTTCCATGAATGGGTGGGGAAATCGAGGACCATTCCTGTGGCCTATACTATCTCCAGATCTTAAACTTTAGACTTTCATGTTTGGGGTAAAAGATTTGGTCTATTCTTATATATATATATATATATATATATATATATATATATATATATATATATATATATATATATAGATGATTTGAGAAGAATACAAACTTTTGACAGTCTGATCCGAACGAAATCAGAAGTGCTATGCAATTTATTGAAAGTAGAATAATGGAATGTTTGAATAACAAAGGTAGTCATATTGCACATTTACGTTAGAGTTACGTCATCATTGTTATTGTTCGCTATTATTTATTTACCTTGTGTAATTAAATAGGAATCCACATTTTTAATTGAATTATTACAATTATTTTTTGTTTCCATGGCATACTCGAAAAAGCAAAGAGCCCTAAAATTCAATTTTCTTTCGCATTGCGTAAAAAATAGATAGGTGCCATTTGAACAAATGGAGTTTTTGACAATTTTTGAATGCGAGATTTGAAAATCGCCTGCCCCCATATGGTACAAATGGAACCATCGACAGGACATCACAGGTTAGCCTGGACTTCCAGCTAACTGCCCCACATATCTGGTTTCCCAACTTATAACGGTTTGCGAGATACAAATTTTTTCGTAAACAACTATGGCGATAATTTTTTACAAAAAATCGACATATGTCAAAAACTATAATAAGTAGATAGGTTCACATAACTTAGGTTGTCTAATATCGGAATTAGAAGGCGAATCGAACTATGTGAGAAAAAATGTAGGTTTTCATTTAAAATAAAAAAGTTGGTACTGGCTTTTGGCACACAGAGTAGTACTGGAGGAATAAAAATATTTTAGGTAGAACGGGCACGCAAACAATACTCATATCTTTGCAAGTCTCTAAAAAGGCCCTTCCTAAGATCATAGCGTGTTTAGCGTTGTATAGAAATAGAAATTTATGTTACAAGCACTATAAAAAAATAAATTATGTTTTAATCTATCCACATCTTTTTTTTGGAACATCAGCCACCAATAATTAATGGATCTGACAGAAGTACGTTTGAGGCAATCATATTGGGGAATATGGAATTACACTTTCACAGTGGGATGTGAAAAAATAGGCCTTTATTACTTTCCATCATTTACCAATGAATTGCTGACAATGAGGTGTATTACTATCAAAGTAGGTATGCTATATAATTTTATTATTGTTTGTAGTAAATTCCTCACTTTCATAAATACTATCATAAATATATTGACTAAAGACAGATTAGTTTTCAAAAGTTAAATAAATAAAATTCTAGTTTGTATAGAGAGTTCATTGCGATTTCGTTATATTTCTAGTGTATAAATTACCCACATTCATTGTGGATATTTATTTACTGTTTGATGGTTACATTATTAATACGATAGTTGCATTTACAAACTTATCAATAACAATATAGTTCATTGAAAGTTCGATTTACACATAATTTTATCAGTCATTGTTAACCTGGTAAGAGAACTAAGTATATTTATATTAGCTCTTATCAAAGATTATACAATCACTGATTTTACTATTTACCGTTTGACTGTGTAATCATTGGATTATATTTTAAACTGTACATCCAATTTTATTAAGAAAGCCTTATAGGGAGATTTTACACTCAACGTTTACATTGTTAATTGCACAAATATGACTCGTTTATGTTCGGTTGTTGACGGTATATTCCACTGTGTATGTGACAATGTGATCTTAGTCTTTTTGATAACGTATCACAAAGTATTACAATTCCGACGCTAGTACGTCTCCAGAGAAATACGATATAACATTTCTAGAAAAAAGTACTTTATTTGAGTCAATTAATTTTTTCTTATCACAAATTAAAATGGAAAAGTATACATTTACAGAGAAATATGTTATTTAGATCAGAATTGGTGTAGACGTAGGGACGCCATTCTGTGGTTGTTTTGAAGGCATCGAGACGCTTATCTCTCATTGGTTGACAATATTAACGAATGATATCTAAAATGGGAAGAACACGTCGGCCAATGCTCTTTAGATATTAAAACTCATTATAATGTTTATCATTCATGTTATCACACGCACTTAATTAAAAAAACAGTGTAACATTGTATGTTTTCAACTGATAGACGACTATCCTTTTGCTGTAACAACCTTAATTTTTTTTACAGAATGTTTTTTTATTAGGGAATTAATTGTTTCTGTATCATAAAATTTAAAAGGGACAGTTTAAGCAATTCCGCTTTTATCATCTTTAATCCTTCGCATTCCACTTACAAATATTAGGTAATGATTTCTAATTGTTAAAAAAACAAAACACTTTCATAAAAATATTTTCTATTTTTATAAATTATTAAGTAACTATATTTACTTAGGTAGTCATTTATCCACGCCATGATAATACATATTTAAGTTTAATTTATATTTCAATTTGTTTCTTACAGAAGTTTACTACAACCAAACTGATAATTAAAGTATGTCTTTCTTAGCATTAATCATTATATGAAATTTGAGACTAAGCCATTATAATAATACTATAATGGTGAATGTAATTTTTTTTCAAATTAGTCTGCTGATTTATTTAATTATTTATATAGCCAAACAAGTATTCGACCTAATTTACACAGATCTTTAAAACATGAGGAACCTATTCCCTCCACGTTTAGTTGATGTGACGTCATGATTAAAAAGGGGTTAAATAAGTTTGGAACGTTCTAATTGGTTCTCGCGAAAAACAAATGTAGAATTACGAACGCGGGATATTTGAAATGAGGCTTATTTCGATATTTAAAAATTATTTTGTTAAATTCAATTTGATTGCAACTGCAATAAAATTCAAAGGAATTTACAATCACCTTGTGTCATGGTTCAATATCAAAATCCATTTGTCAAAGAGCAAAAATAAAAATTTTAGAATTTCTTATCCGAGAAGTGAATTGTGAATAGTTTTTTTAATCATTTAAAATGTATAGGGTGGGCAGTTAACGTGTTAAATCTTGGGAAGGCCGGATGGACATCTCGAAGCATTAAAAATACCAAAATTACAAAGATCTGCTTCACTACTACATCATATGTATAATTTAAAACCTTTTTAAAACCTACATGGCACTATAAAGTACAATAGACGTACAATGTACGAATATAACTGATTTAGCAATGTACAGTGTACCCACTTCAGTAGAAGTGGAGACACTTCACCATTCGCTTTTTGACCTTAATTGCTTTTTAAAAAAATCTTAGAATTCCCCGAATGACATGGTTTGTCCAAGACCATTTTAGTTTTTAATTAATTAATGACATTAAAGTTGCACTATTTCTCATGGATTCGCAAATTAAGAAATACAGATTACAGAATGATAAGTCGAATAAAGGTTTTGAAGTTAAAATCAACATCTTGCATCTTAATTCCCTTAAAGGCCCTTTTGGCAGTAGCCGGTTTCTATCAACACCTTGGGCCTGCTATCGTGGAGATGCATCTTGAATCATGCTTATGAATCTAATGTCCCTTTGACAGAATCTGGTCTGAAATCCGTGTACCTTTTTGCGTTCTCACCATTTTGTTAGCATCATCATGTTTCTGTGTGATTTTTTTTTGCTTTCAGCCATCTTATTTACTTCATTCTATTTCCATATGTCTTTCGACCATCTTGTTTCCGTGTACCAATTGGATTTCTGCTATACTGTTTCCGTCTGCCTTTTTTTAGCTTTCTCGCACCTTGTTTGCCTTTATTTCCGTGCACCTTTTTATTGCTTTCAGATATCATGTTTGCATTATCGTATTTCAGTGTACCTTTTTATGATCGCAATCTTGTTTGGGTGTGCGTTTTTGGATATTCGCCGCCATCTTGTTTCCTTACGTCTTTTTGATTTCAGCTACGTGGTTTCCCTAGGCCCTTTGGCTTTCAGCCAACTCACTTCCATACGTCTGTATGGCTTTTCAGCGATCTTGTTTCTGTATGACATTTTGGCTTTGCGTCATCTTGTTATCGTGTACCTTCTTAGATTTCCATCATCTTGTTTGCGCAAACCTGTTTCCTTGTGGTCTTTACATTTTCTGTGTGCCTTTTTGGCTTTCAGCCATCTCGCTTCTGTGTTTGTTTTTTTGGCATAAGGCCCCAAGAGTTAACATTTTGGACGTGCATCTTGAATGTTGGTTTTACATCTAGAGTGTTCTTGGTAACAGATGATTTCTACATTTTAGTTTTGGACCTGCAAAGCCAACTTGTATTATAATTAAGAGTCAGCATACAGTACGCTGCATCATCTTGTGGTATACTTACTAAAAACATGCAGAAAATCTAGTAATCAACAAACATATACGCAAAACCACAAACACGTAAACCCACAAACATGCAGTCTGACAAACATCTCACAAACAAGGAAGCTAGCAATAAAGTAAGCGCCTCAACATGTAACATCCTAAACATATAAACTCATACGACAAACACAATGCACGTGCATGCACACACCAATGCGACACACCGCACGCGCACAGTCATACGCACGCAAGCACGCATCCACCCACCCACCCACACACACACACCACACACACACACACACACACACGCCGACACACCCATACACTTAGTAGACTAGCCTCCCCAAAAATAACTCACATAACACACATTCAGACACCGACATTCAAGGAAGAAAGCATTCTAAAGAAACTAAAAGTATGCAATAAGAAATAAAAAACGTTCAGCTATATTACATGCAACCATGTACACCATCGTTTTGCGTCTTTGTCAATTTCTTTGTTTCGAGGGTTGTGTGTTTATGTGTAAGCGGGTATGTTTGTTCATCTGTTTGTATGTTCGGGTTTAGGTGATGGTGTACAGGTTTGCATGTTAAATCGATTGTCCAATATCTTTAATCTAAACGTTTGAACTGTTTCTTATAGCATGCTTTTAGTGTGAGTGTGAGTGTGAGTGTGAGTGTGAGTGAGCTTGTGCGCGCGCGCGTGTGCGTATGCGCGCGTCTGCGCGCGTGTGTGCGCGTGTATGCGTGTATGTGCGCGTGTATGTGCGTGCGTGGGTGCGTGCGTGCTGTAAGTTATGGATTGATTGATTTGATTAAACTTGACCTGATTGAGATTGATTTAAGCGGGTTGATTAATTGATTTGATTGATTGATTTGATTAATTGATTTGATTAATTGATTTGATTAATTGATTTGATTAATTAATTTGATTAATTGGTTTGATTAATTGATTTGATTAATTGATTTGATTAATTGATTTGATTAATTTATTTAATTAATTGATTTGATTAATTGATACGATTGATTGATTTGCTAATGAACGACTGTTTTCCCACCCTACTACCCTCACGTGAAGGGAGTGTCGGTTAACCTTATTTACAAACGAAGCTGCCGCTCATGGGAGTTAGGTATATATATATATATATATATATATATATATATATATATATATATATATATATATATATATAGTGCGAAAATCATTGCCTGAAGGTTATGAAGAGTTGTTAACTCAGCTTCTTGATTAATTTGATTTGATTGATTGCTTTGATTAATTGATTTGTTTGATTGAGATTGATTTGATTGATTGGTATGATCGAGATTGATTTGATTGATTTGATGCACTACTTTTAATTATGACTCATAATTAATAAAGGGGCCCGAACAGGGGGTGAAGACCCGCGAACAAGTACCGGAGACCCACACCTGACAAGGGAGCGAAGGCCCGAGAACAAGTTCCAGAGTCCTATAGCTGTCTTACGAGATGAAATCGGACCCCTCTATGGTTAATTGATATGATTAATGGATTTGTCGCGTAGCCCTATGTTTGCCTTATAAGTTAGCAATAGGTCACTTATTAGAATACAAGTTCAAATTTCTCGAAATAAGTAATCAGAATGTAAACACTTAAATACAAATTCAAATTTCCCGCCAAGGGACTAGGGGCTAAGACCGAAAGCAAGTTGCAAAACCCTATGCCTGTCCTATAAGTTAGCATTAGGCCCCCTTATTATAATACAAGTTCAAATTTCCCCTCATAGATGGCTCCACAAATAAATTCAAATTTTTGGTGGAGGGGCGAGGGCCTGAGAGTAAGTTGCTAAGCCTTACATCTGCCGTACAAGTTAGCATTATACCCCTTATTACAATACAAACTTCCAGCGATTACCTGTAGAGACTTAAACTTTTTGGCAGTAAACTACTATATACTGCGACACTAATTATTTACAAATAAAAAACCAGCACATCATTATGGTATCATAAAATATTGGCGCGCGACCACCCTCTTAAGTATAGCTCTTTTCCCGAGTGTCTCGTGTTGTACCTTTTTTTTTTGTTAGTATGCTCATGCTTATGGTTAGTATTTACTTATTTTAGCTTATGTAGATCTTGTTCGTAGACTCTTCAGGAGTCCTCCTCTTCAGCCCCTTTTCTTGTTGGTGTTGCGCTATTTTGTGTAATTGTATAGTTTACAATTATGAGTTGTGGTTATTTTTGGTGTTAAAAAAAAAGAAAAAAATTTAGATTTTATTTGAATAATTATGTTAATCGGTTTAAGTGTTGTTTAGCTGGGTGTAGAGTGCTGCGTGTGGTTAATCCAATTCGTTTGCCGGTATCTTGCAAGATGGTATCGAATGGACGGAGCGGTGCGGAGGGAGGTGGTCAAGGAGTTGTGTTAGGATCGCGGGGGGGGGGGGGTTGCTGTACCCTGTTACTCTCTCCCTTATATACCTACGGCCATCCATTTTGCCCAACGTCATCGTATTTATCCCGCTCAAAACAAACACAACCTATCACGAAGGAGCTTTCTACTGCGCGTCTTTGCCGACAAAAACTTTACAAACATCCTTATAATTTTTCCAAACAAACCTAATTCACATTCAAATTCATTCCACATACTGTCCAAATCTAGATTACATTTTTTTATGAAAGTCTCCCGTATGCGCGAGCCTCCCTTCGGCACAATTTAGGAAATTCTAACACCATTTGTCCTTGAACATGCCTCAATTTTCCGATTACGCAATGTTACGATATTTATACAAGCAAAAATATACATGCATATTCTTTTTTACACTTTAATACAATATCAACATTTCATAAATTCACACGCTATCCATTTACAACGCTTTTAAATTCGTATATCTTAACACACAGTGGCTAATTCCGCTAGCATTTAACCATTATCGTCTCAATAGGGTTGTTACCAAAACATTATTTCTCGATCAAATTTAATACTTTCACCTTAAAAACCTTCATAGAACATTCAAATATCTACATGATAGTCAACACTTTACTAAAATTCCAGTGGCGTAGTATTTACACTAATTTACATTATGTAAACCCAAAATACGTTTTACGCACAACACAAGACTGCATATACCCAGTGCGTCAAAATAATCTCACAAAATTTGATGTAAATTATAATTATAGACATAAAATGTCTGTTAAAGGCGAGTTTAAAAGATCTGCCTGTTCGTTCGTTAAAGGTACTTTCTGTTTATGCTTATAAATTTCGAATGCTTACAAAACATCTGATTAGTCTTTTTATTTAAAAAATGTAAAAATTTTATTTTATTTTGTGAAGTCATATTATTAAATGTTTGGTATAATTTCATTTGCCTGTGTGTTTATATTTGTAACATCTAATGTGTTCTTTGTATATAATATCAAAGTTCCTTACTGTTTGTCCAATATAAACAGAATTACATAATATGCGGTTCAGTTTATAAATACTCGACTTCAAAATGTTGTTAGTTGAACCTTTGGAATTAAATAGACATTTAAGAACATTGGTATTAGTGTTGAAAACTACTTTATACTTCATCTTTTTTGTAATATGTTAGCTATTTTTTCCAAAATATGAAATTAATATATATTTATTTTCTGTTGGTTCTGTGTTAAATGGGTAAATGTTTTTGATAGAAAATTTGTACTCCTGATTTTAAGTGTCGATTATATTTGAAATGTAACCCTTTGCTAGTGCTCATTTGTTGTATAATAAATATTTCTTTATTGACATTTATTTGATAATTAAGAATTCTTTAGAACTAATTAATAAACTACAAAATGCTTGTAAGTTTTAATGTTACTAGTATATTTTCTAAAATACACCTTCAAGAATATAAGTTTATAATAATTTTTTATTTAATAATAATGTTGAATTAGTTATAAGAATCGAGTTAGTTCGATATCTGTGTTAACGAAAATTATTTCACATTCAATAATAAGATTTATCCACAAAAAAAAATGGTTTACCTATGGGGGTCCAATTTCATTCATTTTAGCTAATATATTTATGGATAATTTGGGAGATCAAATTTTTGAATTAAGTGTTTCTGATAAAATTGTATTTTCGTTTCATTATAGTGATGATATTTTAGCATGTTTTGATAGTTCAACGAATTTCTTTGATGAGTTTTTAATTGATATTAACAATTTACATCCTGACATAAAATTTACACTAGAGAAAAAACAAAATAGAGCCATTCATTTTCTAGATTTAAAGATAAAAATTAATAACGGGACAAGCTAAAGCTCTCCAAATTCAGAAAACCTACACATACAGACATTACAATTCCAAATTAGTCATTAGTACATAGAGCAATGTCTTTACCATTAAACCAAATCAATTTCAGTAAAAAAAATATCAATTATAAAACAAATGGCACAAGGAAACGGTTACATTTCAAATGTAATCGACACTTTAGTCAAAAAACAAGAGTAAAAATTTTCTATCAAACACATTTACACAGAACCTACAAATACTAAATACATATCAATTTCATATTTTGGAAAAATATTAGATAAAAGTAGCTCACATATTACAAAAGAACAAAAAGTACAAAGCTTTCAAAAGTAATACCAATGATCTTAAACGTTTATTTAATGCGAAAGATTCAACTAACGATATTCGTGGTCGGGTATTTATAATTGAACTGCACATTCTGTATTTCTGTTTATATTGGACAAACACTTAGGAACTTTTATATTAGATACAAAGAACATATTACATGTTACAAATATAAACAAGCGAACAAATCAAATTTTTCCAAACATTTAATAGTAAATAATCACCTTATGACTGTAGCGTCCCCCAGGTACCGTATCTTGAAAATTGTAATTTGAACTTATTTGCAAGAATGCAAATTCAAGAACAAAATAATCTCTAAGTGATCTGTCTTGACTTTACTGACAATAATGTTACTCTTACTCAAATTAATTGCCTTCCTTACTTTCACTTTCCTGGCAATAATTAAAGCATTATAATTTATTTACAGGTCTGATACTTAATTACTCGCAAACCTCAAATCTGACCAAAAGAATTGACCGTATAGTGGTAGGTACGTTGTGCTATTTGACTTAGTTAGGCTGGATGAGGTTAAGTGTGGGGCAGGTAAACAGTGAAACTACTCAAATTAAAATTTACGAGCTTGCGCAATGGTGGTTCAGCCTGTTAATGTACTATTGTGGGAAAGAACCACCAATAAAACCCACTTTATTCATAAATAAATAATTGTACAAGTACATTAATAAATCAAATAACACACAAAAAAAAACAATGAAAGGGTTAAATATATAACAAAACACCATTAAATCACGTTAAAGTGCGTACAAAATTATAACGTTAAGAAAAAAAAATAAATAAAAAGCAGTTTAATTACACATAAACACAATAAAAGAAACCATGTAGTCACACCCACAATTGTGTTATAAATAATCAGAATAAAAATCGTAATACCTAACATGTGGCCCTTTAAAACCAATCATACCGGTCTTTAAGTAAATACGCAAATAAAACAATAAGGCAAATTACGATACATATAAAATACAACAACAGTAAAATTGCACAGGTGATAATGAGGTAAAGGCAAGGACAACAGAAAATAGACAGGGAACTTGCAGGTAAACCATTGTTTAGTGACTACTAAAGCACAAAATACATACGTACAGTTACAATAAATTACATATAAAAAGAAATGCGTCCGCAGGCAAACAATTCTACTTAAACAAACTGGCACAAAAAGCTAATTAAAACAAAGCCTTACAAGGGTAAGTTGTAAATAGATCATAACATCGTGACCGATACATAAGTTGAGTGCGTTAGAAAAACACAGCGCAAGCGCCCCTTTCTCAGGTAATCCATTCATTTATACAACAATAAAAACTATAAAAATAAAATTCAAGGTTTTTAATGGTCATCTAGACCCGGGAGTATGCAAACACTTGGCATTTGCCTATTACAATTAGTAACCAAGGATGATCCTGTACCCGTTCGCCAGGCCCACCTCTACACAAATATAAATATAAACCACAAACAATGCTAATTCACCCAAATACAAGAGTGAGAGAGTCCTGTACTGTCTTTTATTTTAGCAGATTTCAGCTTAATGAGACCGCGTGCGAATGGGATACCTTTGCAAGGCAATGTTTGATTTTTAATACGTTACATGGGTTTGAAAAATTATTTGCTGCGAGCTTTCATTTATATAAAAATATCTACTTACACTTGAATATATTCCTTTTGGTTAAACACTTTACCACCAACACGACGAGTTAAAATACGGTTTAAAACTCAGCGCCGCTGCGATTAATTATAGATCAATTTTTGTAAAAATTTACATTAAAACATACACAAAAAGAAAAGAACGAATTAGCGTTTTAGTTTTGCTAAAAAGTACACGACAAAATATTTATAGACCGAACGGTTTACAACGGGAGTTTCTAATTAAAGCAAAAAGCAATCCCGCACCATCAAAATTGCAACACCTTCCCCTCTGATTTCAAACTAACTATCTCTACTCCCGAAAAACCACCCCCGTTTTTCAAAAGTAAAAAAAAAACAACAACTTATTATGATGGAACAGTTTCATATTAATTATAGAACGACATCTTAATTTTAAAATATGCAGTTCTCCGTAACAAGCCCTACATTTAGATCTCGAGTTTCCACATACCAAACAAAGATCCCTCTGGATTTGCGCTATGTTCAGCTGGATTTAATTATTAAATCAGTGACATTTTTACATCAAGAGCGCGCGTATAAAAATTTTCAACAATTCGTCACGCCATTTTCGGCAGAACACCTGTTTCTCTACCCTAATATATGTTTCCTTTTTCTGTTCAACCTTTACTCAAATATCAGCTAAATAAATTCCCACATTTCTTACATAAAATAAAATATTCCGAAAACATTAGCAAATTACGACGTATTATCAAGGTATTAAAAATCCACTAATTATCTTTCCTCTCGTGGTAACAATGGCGATTTGACAAACGTTTATTACAATAATAAAATGTTCGCGGTCCGCTTCCTACATGACTTAACAAAACAACATGTTTGTAATAAAAAAAACAAAGTAGATGTTTTGGAAGCATCCGAAATTTATATACCTAAACAGAAACTACCTTTAATGAACGAACAAATTGTTCTTATAGACTCACCTTTTAGAGATAATTTAAATATAGAATTGTAATTTAAATGAAGTTTGCTATTTTACCTTAATGATTTGTTACCATAATTACTTGTTTCTTATTTTAGTTATACAGGGTTGCTCATTAGTGCGTCAAAGTGAATTCGCGGCTAAACTATGCATAGTAGAAAAAAATGTTTGATGCAAAAGTTGCTTGAATTCAAGCACGCTATAAACTCAAAATATTTTCGCATATATACAGAATGTTCCATAACAGCGGCATATAACCTATATTTCTTATTTTGAATGGACTGGTATAGTTTTGATTGCGGATTTCGTTTCTGCTCTGAAAAACAACCACTTCCTATTGAACATGTCGTATAAGCTTAACCGTTTTTGAATTATTTGTGCTTTTAGACAAGAAATTATCATTTTTCGTCGTAGTTCAAAAATGTATTTTAAGGTTACTACCAAATCTATGTATTTGTACCTCCGCATGTAATTAGTGCAGACATTGATCTTTTAAGAAATATTATGACATTTAATTTTTATAAAGGGTGTACCAGAAATATAAATTTATAGTTTTTTTTTATATGTAAATATCTATCTTATCTTAAAAACAACACCATGTATTATTCGAAAGAAAATTGAATGACCTACGTTTTTTGAAATATGCACCCAGTATAATATTAGGTATATTGGACAGAAAACGATCATAACAGTTGCCATACTTAAATGAATGGTAAAATGTATTGACTTTAGTATTACGTATGTGAGTGAGAAGGTACTTTCATAAAAACTTTTAATAGATATAAAAATAATACTATGAAAAAGACACTTTTCCTTAAAAGCACGCTTTTATTTATGCGTAGAAACTACACTAAAAAGGAGATAAGAATTTTTTTCTTTGCACTAAAATGTGATGAAAAATCTTTACGACAAAAAATAAAAGGGTGTTTTGGTTCAAAGAAAAAAAATATTTTCTCCTGTTTAGTGAATAAAATCGTCCTTTTTTAAAAAAGTTTCTTCTTTCATAGTCTGATTTTTATTTCTATTGAAAGTTTTTTTATGAAATTACATTCTCACTCACATACGTAATACAAAAGTTAATACATTTTACCATTTATTTAAGTGTGGCAACTGTTCTGGTCACTATATCTAATCTTATACAGGGTGCACGCTTCTTATACTACGAAGAATTAAAAAAATTGTAAAAACCGTTACAGGTAGACAAAATTTGTTTATTACAAAAACGTAGGTCTTTCAATTTTCTTTTGAATAATGTAATAATGTACAGGGTGTTGTATTTAAGATAATATAGTTATTTACTTTTAAAACAAAAAAACTATACATTCATATTTCTGGTACACCGTGTACAAAAATTAAATAAGTCGTGATATTTTTTAAAAGGTCAATGTGAGCACTAATTGCATGCGAAGTTACAAAATAATAGATTTGATAGTAACGTCAAAATAAATTTTAGAACTACGACGAAAATGATAATTTTTTTTAGTACAAATATTTCAAAAACGGTTAAGTTTAGCTATACCACTTGTTTAATAGAAAGTGATTGCTTCTCAGAGTAGAAACGAAATCCGCAGAAAAAACTATATCATTCCATTTATGGTACACTCTGTATACGCAAAAATATTTTTAGGTTATAGCGTGCTTGAATTCAAGCAACTTTTGTATAAAACATATTTTTTACTGTGCATAGTTTAGCCGCAAATTCACTTGAGCAACCCTGTATATTTTCTCTTGATAATGATACATGTTGTATTGAAACTTATATTGTGTTTAAAACATTATAGAGTCCGCCCTGTACACAATTTAGGTTTGAAAACCGAAATTTATTCTGAATCACCTTGCATAGTATAAATTACAGTTTAACAAATGTGGATAAATGAATGTTATTATAATACTCCTGAAGAAGAAAAATGCCATGAAAATATGGATACAAGAATTTATTAGGTCGTATAAAACGACACGAGATTGCTTGATAAGTGGTCCATCTGAAGGATTTGTGAGGATGGGAGAAACTTTGGACCTTGAACAATTTCATTAAATAAAGTAATAACAGTTAGCCAAAAATTTCAGTCATACAGCGACGATTATCCAAATTTGTAACACATGCGTTTGCATTTTTCTTAACTATAATTACCATTTGCAGGACATCAATTTTAACAAAAAATGTCTACTAAATGTTATTTACTTCTTAACTCTTAGAACTCTCTCTACAAAGTCAAATTAGGACGTTCATACTCGACAAAACAAAATGTGTTTTAAATACACCGCAACTATTCTGTTACGAATTTTGTGTATTTGTAAATACTGAATAATAAATACTGTTATAATTAGTGTTTACCTAATAATTACATTTTTTAAACTGTTAAAGCAGCTAATGTAACCTTAATAAATGATACGTTGTAGTTATACTACCATAATAATCTCCGGTAATAAAAAGACCTAATTAACTTGAAATAAATTACAAGGTTTAGTATCTATAATTTTACTTGGATTTTATCAAAAGAAACCACACTGCTTTATACTGCAAGCTGTACAAAAACATGTATAATTTCCAAATTATTGTTTATCAAAATTATTTAAGAATACTTTAAGCCTAATCAAGAACATACTTTTTTAACACTCTCGTAATAATCATTAAACTTTAAAACATGACACAACTGTGTGTACACTACAAAATTATACTTAAAAATGTATTGTACAAACATTTATGGCGTTTTACGTAAGCTAAAAATTAGAATCCAACACATCACGCCAAGGTCTACTTTTTTGTATTTTCTTTTATAGGTTTGTAACTACCACCACTGACGTCACCTTTCATATAATAGGCACTTGTTGAATTCGGGCATTTTAAAATTCACTTTTTGTTGCTTAACCTTGATAGTCTTTAATTTTTATTCTAGTATTTACACCATTATAATTTTTTGTTATTCCAACAGATTCATTAACATTTATTATTAAACTACTTTAAAAACATAGCCATACAATTCAAATTTTTTAATGTAGTGATCAAATATATTTTATTCATAATTCTTTATACATAAACAATATAAAAAATCTATATTACATAAATATTCATTTTTAATATATAAATAGAAACAAGTATTTGATTTTAAAAATTTGGTCATAACTGGATAAGAAGATATCTAGATTTCAATGATTGAGTTTTATTTCCTTTTTGTAATATTTCTAACCAAAGGCATAGTAGCGTGGGTTTCTGCCGCCCGGGGCGGAGGCCGAAGCCGCCCCCGTATTTCAGTTTTTAAATCCAAAATTTACAGAAATTCTAAAGAATATACATGTGTTATTAAGTATTGTACAAGGTAGCTGACGGTACAAAAAAAGAAGCTATATTTTATTGAAAAATCAACAGAATTAAAGAAATCTCTTTTTCACTAAAACTTTATTCGCCTATTTTTTCTAAGAGCAGCGTCTTTGATTATGTAAAGTTATTTAAATCCCACCGTAAATCCTTTTTGCTTAATACCATTCAGAAAATCCTAGATCTGGAAACGCTGCCCCGGTTCCGTCAAGACATGTATTATTTTGTTATGCCGCCCGCAAGTGCCGCCCGGAGTGGACCGCCCCCCCCCTCGCGCGCGGCGCCGCTCTTTATAACCATACCATCAGTAATTGGTAACAATTTATAGCTGCTTTCAGCGAATAGCCAATAGTTCTAAAATACAGTGAGAACGCGAAAAAAAAATTTTGTCAAACCTGACAATGAAAGAAAAATTAAAATTATTATTTTAATATTACCTTCTCAATATTTTATTATATTTAATAAATTAAATAGGCAACTTGTGTTGACGTAACTGTCTTCTTTAGACCTATATCTGGAACACAAATTGAAGATTGAACTTATTTATTCGTTCATAACAAAACTTACAATAATTTAATATTAGTCAAGTTGCTTTGGTATGTGTGAATCCTTATGATATTGCTGGATCACATTCCATTAATGTAAGTAATTTGACTGTAATCTCATTATATTTAGAATTTACATCAGTTCTACATACATAAAGACAAAATTTACATCAATTGGGGCTTGCATCTCGATAGCGCAGTTGGTTAGCGTGGCACTCTAGCAAAGTACAAGTCGTAGATTCAAATCCTACTCGAGGCAAACTTTTTATTTATGTATTTAATAAAATTAATAATAATTTTTAATTACATATTTACTTTTGAACTTATTCGTTCATAACAAAACTTATAATATATTAGTCAATTTGCTTTGGTATATGTGAATCCTTCCGATTTTGCAGGCTCACATTCCATTAATATAAGTAATTTGATTGTAATCTCATATTTAGAATTTACGTCAGTTCTACATACATAAAAATTTGCATCGATTGGGGCTTGTATCTCGATAGTACAGTTGGTTAGCGCGGTACTCTAGCAAAGTACAGGTCGTAGGTTCAAATTCTACTCGAGGTAAACCTTTTATTTATGTATTTAATAAAATTAATAATGATTTTTAATTAAAAAGTATAAAGGTTGACGATTCAGATATAATAATAACAAAGGAAATTAGATACACAACTCTAGAAGAGGGTAAAGTGTAATAGAGGAAAATACATTTGGCTTTCTTCCATCTGCATCAGGTTTCATTGATGGAAGATCATCGAAGTTGAGATACAATCATAAAAAGTTACTGAATAACGGTTGCAGGCATGTATAAACAGTAAGTTAACTTACTGGGATTCATACGTGAGCAATGTATTTAAAACCTTCAGTCAACTACGTTTAAATACTAACAGATGTTACAGATGAAAACAGAAGTAACACCGGCCGTAGCAGATAACAAAGGTGTGCCGACTGCTCAGTGGGAAATAAGGGTCGCAGGGATTGTTACAGAATTTTAATAATTGGGGTTGCTCACCGTATTATCACAAGTCGCAAATTGGAGTTAAGTCACACTTTAAATATAACCAAATTGTCATTAATAGTGGGCGCCAGACTTATTATAATCAAAATCGGGAAAGCACACCGGAGCGCACGCAAAGTACAGCCAGTTTATACAGTCAAATACTCACGTTACGCGGCCTCCAACTCCAGGTGTACCATAATTAAGGTCCAAGATCTCTACCTGTAAAACCTTCAAAATATCTACATGCCTTCAAAGCGACAAAACGTGTTATCAAAACAGCCGTTGGGACAACAGCCTTCTTTAACTTATTTTTACGTTAATGCAGACCCAAACGGATTTAAAAAGATTACGCATTATAATTTTTTTGTTATTCCAACAGATTCATTAACATTTATTATTAAACTACTTTAAAAACATGGGCATACAATTCAAATTTATTAATGTAATGACCAAATATATTTTATTCATAATTATTTATACATAAGCAATATAAAAAATTTATGTTACATAAATATTCATTTTTAATATATAAATAGAATAAACTATTTGATTTTAAAAATCAGGTCAAAACTGGATAAGAAGATATCTATATTTCAAACATTGAGTTTTATTTCCTTTTTATAATATTTATAACCAAAGGCGTAGTGTGGGTTTCTGCCACGGATTTCGGTTTTTAAATACAAAATTTATAGAAATTCTAAGAAATACATGTGTTATTATGTATTGTACAGGGTAGCTGAGGGTACAAATAAAGAAGTCATACTTTATTGAAAAATCAACAGAGTTAAAAAAATCTCTTTTTCTCTAAAACGAAAAGAGCAACGTCATTAATTATGTAAAGTTATTTAAATCCCAACGTAAAACCTTTTTGCTTAATACTCAGTTCCGCCGAGACATTTATTATTTTGTTACGAAATTTTGACGTCCAGCAGTGCCGCCGGGAGCGGACCGCCCCTCCCCCCCCCCCCGCCACTGTTTATAACAATACCATCAGTAACTCGTAACAATTTACAGCTACTTTCAGCGAATAACCAATTGTTCTAAAACACAGCGAGAACGGGAAAAAAAATTTGTCAAACCTGACAATGAAAGAAAATTGCAATTTTTAAATTAAACTTATTATTTCAATATCAACCTTCTCAATATTTTATTACATTTAGTAAACTAGATAGGTAACTTTGTTGACGTAACTGTCTTGTTCAGACCTATATCTATAGTGCGAATTGAAATTAAAAAGTATGAAGGTTGACGATTCAGATGTAATAATAACAAGGAAATTATATACCTACCGTGAACGGCTAAATTATGGAATAAGATCATTATTTCGAAAACAGTTGAATTTTTAGGAAAATCCTGAAACAGGTTGATTTTTGTGGTAAAATACCCATGTTATAATTTAGATAGAGTAGGGATGACGACACCGGTGTTGGTGTAGTGACGTAAGTCTTAATTTTTTTAAATAGGAATCGATGCCATGTGATGAGAATTAAAATTCCATTCAAATGAGGTCATTTGAATGGAATTTTAATTCTCTATTTAACGACATTACATTTTTAACTAAATTGTTTTGTACAGGGTGGGAAAAAATGTTATTTTAGTTAAATTCAACCAAATTACAATAAATCCATTACTTTCTGAAGTAAATAAAATAAAATACATTTTATGCCCAATTTGTTTACTTTAAAGTACATTATTAACCAAAACATTAATTCTTATAATTTGGTTGAGTTTAAATAAAATAAAATCTTTTCCCACCCTGTACAAAATAATTTATTTAAAAATGTTATGTCGTTAAAAGAGAATTAAAATCCCTTTCAAACAAGGTATCACATGACATCGAGTTTTCTTTAAAAAAATTAACGATTACGTCACTACACCAACACCGGTGACGTCATCCCTACTCTACGTAAATTATAACATGGATATTGTACAACAAAAATCGACCTGTTTCAGGATTTTCCTAAAAACTAAACCGTTTTCGAAATAAGATCTTATTCCATAATTTAGCCGTTCACGGTGTACTCTAGAAGAGGGTAAAGTGTAATAGAGGAAAATACATTTGGCTTTCTTCCATCTGCACAGGTTTCATTGATGGAGCCTGTTATTAAATAGGTAAATCAAAATAAAGTTGTTTCTTTTAAATTTAGATCAAATGCTAATAAAATAAGAAAGTTACAACGGTTTAAAGTTGTTACAAACAATTGAGCTAAGTTCCAAACAAACAAAAAAATCTTACCTTTTGTCGCAAAGCAGGTAAATCAGTAAATTAAATCCTCGGCCCTATATAGCAACCTCACAGCCGTCAACTTTCAACCAACCGTTTATTTTCTGAATTATATTAATGCAAATTTAGTGACGAAAATATTTAAGCCAAAACCAGGTGATTAAATCACTATGTTAACTGGTTTAGTGCCTTAATCTATAAAACGGTTTTGTCCTTACATACACAAATTTTATTAACGCGAAATTTCTTTCATTTGTCGGTACAGCTGTTCGCGCGAATGTATCTAGTGATTATACTGAACTTGCAATATAAGAATCCGCAAAAAGCGATTATATTCCAACAATGGGGAAATAGCACTAATCTTGAAACACTAATAACGTTTCCGGGTGGCTGAATATTCTTTAAAATCCCCAAAATGGTAAATGGGAAGACTTCCATTTATTCAATTACGCCACTAGCATTAACTGCATCGTCAAGATACCTCGGGAAAAATATAATGTAATATGATCTGTTTTTGTCGCTTGTGAACTTAGGAAAATCGACTCTAAACGAACGTATTATAAAAACCACACTCTTTGTCTTCTTAAAATAATTTATCAACATGACTTCCCGTCACACCGTCGCCAATATTTTAAATCTGCAAGCTATGCTTCTTGAAGTAATTTTAATTACAAAGTGACAATTTTCAATAATGTAATATCAACTCAAACTAAACTAAAATTAACGATTACTTAAAAATAGGATTATCCAATTACAACAAAATATTAAACTCAAATATAAAATTCCTTTGACTAGTTTATACTCGTCAACGCGTGGAGCCGAATCGTAATTTAAAAACTTCAATATATTTACAGACAAACAAACCAACCACCAGACTCGGTACCAAATTCTACTCCAAACATCGCCAAATAAACTTTCACATAGAATCTTGCAAAGCGATTTTTTTATTGAAATTGGGTATGGGTATGCAAACTAAAAAACGTAACTGGGTAAAAATTCCCGGAACTATTTGTAAAGCGAGTTTGTTTTGAATTGGGTATAAAGTCAAAATATAGAGGGTTAGTAAAATTTTGTGATGTTCACATATCTATTTGTAAAGCTGAAGCATAAAATAGTATATTATGAACCGAGTACGAAATGCGGTAATTTTTGGAGAATGTAATTATATATATATATATATATATATATATATATATATATATATATATATATATATATATACGTGTCCCAGATAACATTTCCAGCATAGGAATCTCGCTTATTATAAAAGATACAGATTTGGGTAAATTAGATGAATTACTCCTAAGGATTAGTGAAATTATAGGACACTCTCCAATTTCCATGTATTTTAAGACTTATGGCAAGAAAAAGAAAAATGTCAAATTTCTTTTTCTTGTAATATCTTTTTTGTTATATTAGACATATAACTTTTATTTGCACTTTCTTAAGGTATTTTTTATGCAGAATTTAAATATCAATTTGGATTTTTTTTGCACTTTCTATTTTTTAGTTTCAACCCCTAAATTAAATTTTTCTTATGGAACGACAAGTCGGCTTTGAAATAATTGATCGTGTTTTTTTATCCTCTTTACAATGATATAGCACATGTACTATCTATTTTTAAAAACAACAAAGAAAATTTAAAAAAGTGTTTTATTAAAGACTCTAACAATAAGCAGGCCGTGAAACATAAAAACACAATAGAATTTAATGTCACTTAAAAATTATTCGTTCCAGAATATTTTTCTGTCAAACATGGCTTTATTTACTAATACTGAAAAGTTTGATATGTTGAGTTGTTACATCTTGTCTCATAAAAACAGTTTAGAAGCTGAACGGATGTACTTGAGGCTGTATCCTGACAGAAGGCAGCCAAGTGCTCGTACGTACAGAAATTTGGTAATTAATTTAAAAGAATATGGTTCATTTTCAAAACCTACTAGAAATCCGAAATTACGGAATGAAGATGCAGAACTAAATGTATTACAATTAGTTATTGAAAATCCTTCAACATCTGTTAGAGAAATTGAACATAACACTGGTATTTCGAAAACTACATCAATTTTAAAACGTCACAGGTATCATCCGTATAAGTACACCATTCTGCATGGACTTAGAGATGGAGATCAGGGGAGAAGATTACAATTTTGCCAATGGTATGTTAATCAATGTGGGAATAACGATAATTTTCCAGCTACGATTTTGTGGTCTGACGAAAGCAGATTTACAAATAATGGCCTTTTCAATCGACACAATGTTCACTTTTGGGACCGTGAAAATCCTCACGTTGTTAAGGAAAGTCGGCATCAAGTGAGATTTGGTTTTAACGTCTGGTGTGGCATTTTAGGCGCTAAACTTATTGGGCCCATATTTTTTAAGGAAACATTAAATAGTGAAAGGTATTTGAATTTACTACAAACTGATTTAGAAAATAAACTTGATGATTTACCACTGATTGAGAATATTAGTATCTGCTTCCAACAAGATGGCGCCCCACCCCACAATTCAAACATCATCCGCGAATATCTTAATAATCGGTTTCCAAATTCATGGATTGGTAATCGAGGGCCGATTTTATGGCCACCCAGATCTCCAGACTTAACGCCCTTGGACTTTTTCTTTTGGGGTTACGTAAAAAATCGAGTATACGTGCAAACATTTGAGAATGCCGAAGATCTTCGTGAAGCTGTTCTTGCAGTATTTGGTAGCATTAAACGCCAAAAACTACGCAGAGCAATTACGTCGACACTACGCAGGGCACAATTATGTTTAGAACCGAATGGTCAATTGTTTGAACATCTATTATAATTGGATAATTATCTCCAATACCTGCTTAACTTGTTATTATCTATTATTTGTCGTTTTCTCATGTTACACGGCCTACTTATTGTTAGAGTCTTTAATAAAGTACATTTTTTTAAATTTTCTTTGTTGTTTTTAAAAATAGGTAGTACATGTGCTATATCATTGTAAAGAGGATAAAAAAACACGATCAATTATTTCAAAGCCGACTTGTCGTTCCATAAGAAAAATTTAATTTAAGGGTTGAAACTAAAAAATAGAAAGTGCAAAAAAAAAAATTCCAAATTGATATTTAAATTCTGCATAAAAAATATCTTACGAAAGTGCAAATAAAATTTATATGTCTAATATAACAAAAAAAGATATTACAAGAAAAAGAAATTTGATATTTTATATGTATATATATATATATATATATATATATATATATATATATATATATATAATATATATATATATATATATATATATATATATATATATATATATATATATATATTATACGCTTTTAACAATCGTGAATAAGAAGTATGAAGGACGCATGTAATTTTTTTGTATTATATAAATAAGGCAACATTTAAGGCACCGTTTGTTCAACTATTTTTCCGGTAAAATAGATTCAGATTTTACAAAAAAAAATTAAATATTTAGATTTGTTTTGTCAAAACCTAATTTTGGTAAATTGCTTATTCCAAAATGGAGTTTGAGTGTATTTCCTGCTAACGTATTTATATTTAATTATGTAAATTATTTCTCATAATTTACGAAGAGTATTTATAATTAATTATTTTAAGTAAATAATTTCTCATCATTCAGCAACTTAAAGTACGGTGCGAATTACCCCAAAACATATCAAGTATATGCAAATTGTGGCCTCTTTATATTTATGCTTCATTGTCACCGAGAGAATTGTCAGGATTTTGTATATTAACTTTAGTATTTCTCCTAATTTTTGGTCGTTAATAAAATTAGCCTTGTGATTTACGAAAAATTTTTAACTAAAAAAATTACCACTTTAAAATTAAGGTGTAACACTGTTGAATGTGAAAATACATCTGTTAGAGCTTTTCTAGGGCGTACAGCCACAACTTCCCGACGTATTGACAAATACATTGTTATGTAAAGTAGAAAATGACTTTTTAATGTATTTTTAAGAACTAAAAAAAGAGCACTTAACAAAATACTTACCTTTTTTGGTTTTTTAATGGTGTATTTTTATATTATACAATCTAAACGTTTAACACTTACAGTTATCTTCGTCAGTAGTAATATCTATTAAAATTGTTAAAGATGTTGAAACAATTTTGTGAAAGTTGAAAAATTAAAACATAAACATCAGCCTGCTATTAATATAACATTTTGAGAAACGTATAAAGCCAACTATAGAATCGAATTTTACTAAGAATAACTAGATCATTAAAAATTAAATATTGTTAAACTGTTTTAAAGACGACTAATCAGAACACCATCTAACGGTCGAAGGAACAAATATAAACATGACATCAATTAAAATAATCCAGTTAAATTTAACAAAGAAATAGCTTTCTCAATAATTGCAAGTGTTATTAACAATGAAAAGCATAATGCAGAACGTTTTATGTAATTTTTTTAGTTAAATTATAATGCTGTGGTAATTTAACATATAATTGGTAAAGCATTTGCTTCAAGGTCTAGGAAGAACACAGCAAACGACCTAGAGATATCAAAAGTTAAATTACAATCAAAATCAAGACGTACCATTATACCTTTTTTTAATTATAAGATGCCAAAACCTATTTAAACGGAGATTTTCTTCTTGTCTATTAAAAGTATTAGGGTGCTTATATATCTCAATAGCTTCACGTTGTAAACGAACATAATAATGAGTTTGTCTTGACAATATTTCCATATTGTCAAATTGAATATCATAATTTACATTAATTAAGACATGGTCAGCTACCGCAGACTTCTCTGGTTGACCTAATCTACAAAATCTCATATATTCTTTACGTCTTATATCAAAGCTACGTTTCGTGGTTCCAATGTATACTTTTGCACATGAACAAGATTACATTCCGGAAGATGGTAATGGGTTTGACACATCTTTAGGTGATTTCAAATGTTCTTTAATTTTTCTTTTAGGTTTAAAAATAGTCCTAATGCCATATTTAATTAGGATTTTTTCAATTCTATCTGTAATATTAGCTATAAAAGGAAGAAAATCAGTACCGCCATTAAGAACTGATTTTTCTTTAAGGTTATGTCTAGAAGGTGTAATAACGTTATTAATATCTGTAAGTGAATATCCACTACCTGGTAAGGATTTTGTTAAATATTTATATTCGTCCTTCAAAAATCCAGGATCACAAATCCGTTTTGCTCGATCTACTAAAGATTTAATTACACCAATTTTTTGACGTGGATGGTGGTTGGATAATAATTTATGAAGGTATCGATCAGTGTGTGTCGGCTTTCTGTAAACCTTAAAAGTTAGTGAAAAGTATTATTTTTAGACATTAATATGACAAGAAAAGGTAAACTTCCATTAGTTTTTTTTTCATGGTAAACTGAATGCTAAGATGTATACAATTCATAAAAACCAAAAACTCATGCAATGCATCTTCTCCATGTCTCCAAATAACAAATGTGTCATCTACATACCTATACCAAACTGAAGGTTGTATTTTGTAACGCTAAGGTTTCTAATTTTTCCATGTAAAAATTAGCTATAACAGGACTAAGGGGACTACCCATTGCTATTGCTGATTCACTACTGCAACATCCGCGGTATCAGGTCTAATCTTAATGCTATTCACCAACATCTTGAACAATTACAACCTGATATATTGTTTCTATCTGAAACACAATTCTCCTCGGAAAGCTCCGAGTCACCCGACTTGCAATTTCCTCAATACCATCTTCACTCTAACTTTCGATATAAAGGAGGCGTATGTGCCTACATCAAGGACAGAATTGCTTGCAAGAGGGTTTCTTCCTTAGAAAATAAAAATTTTGACGTGATTTGGTTTAAACATTCTGGTCCTAATTTTGTGAAATTCTACTGTTGCATTTATAGGTCTCCTAATGACAGCAACTTTCAAGACTTCTTCGATTACCTTAGTACGAAAGTTGACTATCTCCTGTCTCAGTTTCCATCTTGCGATATCTCATTTGTAGGCGATTTCAATGTTCATAACTCTAATTGGCTTCAATTTTCATCAACTACAAATCCCGCTGGTCATAGTGCAGAAACGTTTGCTATTTCATGTGATCTCACACAAATGATTTCTGAACCCACAAGAATCTCTGATAACCCTAACCATACTCCACATCTTCTAGATCTCTTTCTTACATCAAACCCTCTTGTTTATAAAACTTCCGTTCTTTCGCCTTTAGGTCTTTCCGACCATTGTCTAATAAAAATCATTTCTACTGTACCTAATTCCACTGTTGTTCGCAAAACCGATAGAACCTTGTGGTGTTTTAAGTCAGCTCGATGGAGTGATTTACGGGATTTCTTTGCAACCTTTCCATGGCGTGAATATTGTTTTAAGTCGTCCTCTTCTTCGGACATCGCTCTTTCAGTATCTGAAGTCATCCTCATGGGAATGGAGTTATACATTCCGAAAAAACAGTACCGTGTAGGTGATTCACGTTCCCAACCCTGGTTCAATAAGGCTTGTTCTGATGCAATATTTTTAAAAAATAAATGTTACATTAAATGGAAATCTAATAAATCGGTTGACAGTCATGTAGAATACGTTGGTGCTAGAAATATCTGCAAAAGTGTCATCACTAAAACTAAAAAGTTGTTCGAACAACGAAAATGCAATGAACTAGCTACATCTCCTTTAGGCAGTCGTAAATTTTGGTCTTTAGCAAAAGCCATTAGTAAAAACTTTCGAACATCTTCATTTCCCCCCCTGACATCTATTGACGGATCGGTAGTTGCTGATTCTGTAGACAAAGCCAACGTTTTTGTGGATTTGTTTGCATCAAACTCGTGTCTCAATGATTCTGGAGAAGATGTGCCCCTAGTCAACTCTTCTTCATACGTTATGAAACCAATTCATTTTCGGTACAAGCTCTTGGAATCGATCATCAGTAGGCTTGATCTCAATAAGGCGACTGGCCCAGATGGTATCCCAGCTATTGTCTTAAAGAAATGTTCCCTCGAACTAGTACCAGTCCTATCTAAGCTCTATACGATCTCTATATCTTCTTCATGGAAGTTAGCAAATGTTCAACCTATTCCCAAAAAAGGTGATAAGACGGATCCCTCAAATTACAGACCAATTGCCATCACTTCCATTTTGTCTAAAATCATGGAAAAAGCCATCAATCAGCAACTGCTCACGTTTCATGAAACTAACAAACTCCTTAGTGACCATCAATATGGGTTTAGGCAAAGTCGTTCAACAGGCGATCTTCTTTCATATGTGACCCAAGTTTGGAACAATACAGTAGAGCAGTCCGGTGAAACAGTTGTAGTCGCTTTAGATATCTCAAAGGCATTTGACCAAGTTTGGCATAAGTGTTTACTTGCCAAACTCACCTCGTTTGGGTTAAATGATGCGCTCATCAACTGGGTTTCTAGTTTCCTTGATGAAAGAAGAATACGTGTCGTAGTTGATGGCCTTTTTTCAAAAGAAGTTAGCATTAACGCGGGCGTACCACAGGGATCCGTTATAGCGCCTACACTTTTCTGCTGTACATAAACGACCTTATTTCTTCAACAACTAACCCCATCCATTGCTTTGCTGACGATAGCACTCTTCACTGTAGTTCATCTCAGTCTACTCATAGTGATAATCCACCTTCTATGTCAAATCAAGAAATTAAAGCTGAAATGGCAAATTCAATCAACAAAGACATTCAACGTATTCTCGAATGGGGAAGCAATAATCTAGTTAAATTTAATGCTAACAAAACTCAGTGTTCCCTTATGTTCGCCAAAAAAGATCGATCATTTCCTGTTGTAAGTATGAATGGCTCAGTTCTTAAGTTTTCAGACTCTATTACTCTGTTGGGTATGACTGTATCTTCAAATCTCTCATGGGTTGACCATCTTCTGTCAGCTACCAAAACAGCTGCTCGTAAAATAGGCTTTTGTACAGATCTAAGCAGTACTTTACCTCTCGACAACTCCTTTTGCTGTATAAGGGCCAAATTCGGCCTCATCTGGAATATAATTCTCACCTTTGGGTTAGTGCTCCCCAATACGCTCTCGATATCGTTGATCGTATTCAAAGAGAGCGATTAGGCTTATAAATGACCCGTCTTTAACTTCTCACATACAGTCCCTTGAGCATAGAAGGTTGGTTTCAGTTCTTTCTTTGTATTATCGTTATTACAACGGCTATTGTGCTGGTGAATTACATTCTTTGATACCATCTCCGGCTATCTTTGCGAGAAACACTCGGTTCGCTCAATCACATCATCAGTATGCAGTACAAATCTCCACTTGTCGTACCAAACGGGCGCAATCCACATTTTTCTACACGGCTTCTAAACTCTGGAATGATCTCCCTAGTTCCTGTTTTCCTCTCACTTATGATATGAGAAAATTTAAGGTAGCTGTTCATAGGCATCTATTGGCAATTCATTATCCCTCTATCCATCCTCCTAAGTGTTCCTGAGTGCTTTAGCACGATAGGCCTTATTTAGCCTGTTCAGGTCCACAATCATAAAAAAAAAAAATACCATCAATCTGTTCATAAAATTTACTATTCCACTGAAAATAAGTTGTAGTAAGACAGTGCTGAAAAAGAATGGTTACATCCTTTGGAAAAAGGTAATCAATGTATTCAATAGTATCTTTTAGAGTGACTTTTGTGGAACAGCATCAAAACTGACCATTATAACACCCTCTTCAATTTTGAAACTGTGCATTTTTTCAACAAAGTCGCCAGAGTTTTTAATGTACTTACCTAATGTGTTTTACCTCAATGAGATAATAAAAATGTAAGATGTTTTTCAAGATTATATGTAGGATAACCAACTGCATTAACAATAGACCTTAAAGGAATATTAGGTTTATGGATTCTTGGTAAACCATATGGTTTTGGTGAAATAGTTTCAGAGTTAGTTTTTTTTTTTTATTTATTCAGGAATAGAAGTAGGATACCGTCACCATCCCCTCCATTTTTTTGACGTCATCAACCCCGCTCCCTGGGACACTTGTCGTCGCTATTTTGTTTTTTTGACGTCATAGACCAAGCCCACTTTCACCCGCCCATTACCCGCCGCCTTTTTTGATGGCTTTTTTTCGGGAGCCATATTCAGCCCCTTGATGGAATTTTCACCCTAATTAGGGCCCTTTTGGTTGTATTAAGAGCCTTTTTGGCAGTTCAGACCCTGGAAGGTAGGCAAATGCGTGCGCATACAATTTTCTGATTGGTGGTCCTAAGGACAGCCCCTTTTACCTGATTAGTTTCTGATTGGTTCTTAGCCTCACCCAGCTTCTGAGCTCTGATTGGAGGCCTAAGGCTCTGCAATGGTTACGGTGGGGAAATTTGAAAATGTTCCAATAAGGGGTCCTAACGCTATCTCACAAGACAGCTATAAGAACTTGTGTTAGGTCTGCGCCCTCTTGTTGTGGCCCCCTTGTTGTGAAACTTGTATTTATTTTTAGGGTCATCTAGTGGTGTATGGGCTAATAAATATTTTTTCTGTAATAAAGGCAGCGTCACCTAGTGGTAGGACTAATTAGGAATTGTTGTGGCGCCATCTAGTGGTGTATAGACTAATGAACATTTTCTGAAATAGAAGTGGATCATGCACGGCTCTCTCTCGGCTCTTGTTACGGAACTCTTAATTAAAACAGTCACTACAAAAACGCTTTTATCTATCAGAGTAAAATAGTTAAAAAAAAAGAATTATACAGTAATTTGATTATCCCATCATTTATAACTAAACATCTAGTGAAAAACTGATTTACAAAATCAAGCATTGGTAAATTATTTATTATTCTAAAATACAACAAACATCGTATAAACACATCCGAATGGTAATCTTGCAGCGTTGTTTTGTTGTAGCTGAACCATCTAGAATTCTTCTCAAAGAAACGTAAATAGTAACCTAGCGGGGTCGTCCAAAGGAATCAAAATATTCCCCGTTACCATTCTCGCCAATGTAGATAGCAGTCCAATGCTGCCCTCCCAGTGTTCCTGAGTGCTGTAGCATGTTAGGCAAATCTCAGCCTGTTCAGAAATACTATAAGTAAAAAAAAGGATTCTAAACCTGTAAAAATTGGACAAGCAACACTTGCATTTTATTTATTCAGTCTAAAGGTGTTAAATACACCACCCACCATTTTGGAGAAAATACACAACGAAAATTGTCATAAACAACTTATTACTGCATTTCTGAATTTGCCCAACTGCACAGGGGATTACTTCAAGGGCATGTCTTTCGACTGATTCTGGAGCAAGTAAAAAAGACATGGTGAGTAAAAATCTACCGTAGCTGCTGACAGTTATGTCGAAAACTCCCTTAATAGGAAAATATATACTAAACCTTCACCATAAAAGGGATTAGGCGGTACTTTACTCTTGCTATTAACTATTTTTTGCATGGAAAGAGTTAAGTTTCATAGTTTATAAAAAATTACATAAATAATGACATTTAATGTTGTGTTTATTTCTAATTTTGTACCAGAGATTACATTGCAATTTATAACAGATAATAAATAGTAATTCTCAAAATGACATCAATATATTGTTAATTAATGTTATGACACATTAGTAATACCCAATATATCTTCCAACTTCAATTTATTCTACTCAGTGTTGCAAACTTGTTTATAATACATATTTGATAATTGATATTAACAAGGAATTAAAGTCAGTTTGTCACATTTTTAAGAACATTTTTTTTTTAATTTATGGGTTGTATTTTTGGATTCTCATGCGATCACGTTCTAGCTTTACTAAATGATATATATGATTATACAGTGTTTTGAGGTATGGTAACTGAGATCTCTGCCAATTTTTTTTTTACCTATTTTTTTCCGTTTGATTAGGTCGAGTATATAGTTTGGTGTTGTAATATGGTTAGAAACGTTCCTGTGTTTCCATGGCGTGGTTGATTCCTGTACGCTTTCCGGTGTTGCATATGTGCACTGTAAAACTGCATCGTCTATATCCGAGGGTATATCAAGCGGTTTCATCTGTCTTAGTTTTTGGTCGACGGTTGCTTGGAAAGTGTCCCAATCAGTCTTACCATAAGCTATTTTAGGTATAGTAGGTATCGTTTGTGGTGTATTGTGAAAACTGGTAATAACAGGAAGATGACCCGAGTCTAGTTCAGATGTTACTGTTTGGTACACTGGGTAAGTAACGTTTTGGTACCATATGACATCTAAGATATCACGTTGATGATCTGTTCGGTACGGATAGTAAGTGAAAACGTCAGGGGCTGAGATTAAAATGCCGTGGTCGGTCATAATAACCTGATTCCGTCAGGATTACCGGCTCTGCATCCCCATATGGTAACTAAAGGGCTATTATCATCCAGAAGTATTTTTATAGCGATAGGTCTATATTTTGAAAATCACTCAGATGGAGGAGGTGGTGTCTGAGTTTGTTTTTGATTATGATTCTAACTCCACATGATGCAATAGTTGCTTCCCACTCTTTTCGGTAGATGTGGTATCCAGGAATTCTAAACTTTTCTGGGGTGACAAAATGAGTCTCTGTAATACATGAAATATCGACGTTATATCGTGACTTAAATTCTGTAAATATTGAACGTTGAGATTTAAGACCATTGGAATTCCAATTTACCACTGTTAAATTATTTATTAGTGGATTATTATTTACCTCCTTGGTTAACCCGATATAGATAAACTAGAAAACTTCGCGTCAGTGGACTTAGTCGTCTGGTAGTAAAAAAAAGCAACCTCGAGCCCTCCGTGCGTTCGTCGTCTAGTGTATTTGAGTGTGTGTATAAAGTTTCAAACTTACGAGCAGATAGTGCAGAGAGAGAGAGCCCCAATATCGTAAATACTTCGAGACAAACTTCGCTTGTGTAAGCGCTTTATTCTCTTTCGGTGTAAACGATATAAGATTACTGTAATTGGTTTATCATGGATGGGGGTAATAGTGGGAGTTCTGACGTAGAAAATCTTTCAACGGTTTCCTCATTAATACTAGACAAAAATTAATTATGCGTTAATATGGATTTCTAATAAAAAAAAAACAGTAATTAAGGAATAATTATAATAGGTTGCAAGCGTAAGGAATTCAGCCCTTTAAAAAATAAGACAAATGATATCTATTACAATATAATGGAAAATAATAGTAGATATTATATTAGTAGTATAATAACATCACGTGCTAAGTCTAAAAGTTCAAGTACTTAAAGTATCTTATACTCTGAATATAATATACTTTTTTATCTTCAAACGCATTACTGAAAATAATCAATTTGTTCAATTATCATTCTTGCTTCCAACAAAAAGTATTAATAAAAAATTATGTTAAAACCTATTTTCCTCAACCTTGTTTTGTGAAATACCATATGTAATAACACAAATGTTTCAAAAGCAATACAATATCACAATTTTTTTATTATAAATATTCATGTCTCTACGCCTTTCAATACAAGTAATGATAATGATACATGTATTGAAACGCGTTGAAAAATATTTATAAAAGAAATTATGGAAGTTTGAAACATTTGTGCTATGCCATGTTACCTTTTCTATGGAGGACACTAAAAAGATTATACCCCAAGAATTGATAATAATAATAATAATAATAATAATTATAACAATAATAATAATAATAATAATAATAATAATAATAATAATAATAATAATAATAATAATAATAATAATAATAATAATAATACCTCCCCGACGAGATCCACCTTGACGTGGTCGGGAGGCTCAGTAGCCACTGTTGCCAGCAGTGGTGAAGCAAAGAGATCTCAAGTCGTTTGTCTTCGTTTACTGTTGTTTTCTCATTACTTTAGTTTGTTTGTTATCTTGGGTCTTATGTCTTTCTTTCATGGTGTCTCTTGTTCTCTGTAAAAAATAAAAAATAAAAAAAAAGGCTTTGGCCCGCTGGCAGGTAGCGATAAAATGCACTGATGACGACAACGCTAAGTTCATGGATTATGGAAATTAACTCGAGCCCTTCGGGGCGACCACATCTTACGGTGCAGGGGTTCGGATTGTCCCCAGTACCGGTCGGGAGTGGGGCGGAGCGGGCAGGCCTCACCCGACCGTTATCAAGCGGCTACTCGGCGTCCATGGTGGAAAACCAGGCCATGGAGCATGTAAAAGCTTCTGGAATTAATGACGACCCTGGCGCGAACATGAGCAACGAAACAGGAACTAACGTCGTTGTGACTGCTCAAGCTAGCACGCAACCCACCTTTACCTCTAAAGTTAAAGGGGGGATAGAGGAAATAGCTATATATATTATCCAAAATTTTTGGTAATAAAACCCACAGAAGTTGGAGCATTTAATAAAATAAGTCCCTTTATTATTCAAAGGAACATAGATTATCTAATAAGAATGGTGGCAAATATTAACAAGATAAAACAAGGACTTTTAATTGAAGTTAAAAACAGAGTCCAGGCACAGAAACTTTTAAATTTAAAAACATTTAGTGACACAGCTGTTGAGGTAAAACCTCACAACACTTTGAATTTCTCCAAAGGAGTAGTAACATGTCACGACTTAAAAAATGCAACAGAATCGGAAATCAAAGGAAATATGGAATCGTAAGGAGTAATTGATGCTAAATTTATGACGATTAGGAAAGGAGGTGAATTATTAAAATCTGGTTCAGTATTACTCACCTTTAACAGAGTATCGTTACCCACGGTAGTAAAAGCTGCGTACCATAATTTACCAGTAAGGCCCTACTATCCTAACCCCTTACGATGTTTTCAATGCCAAAGATACGGACGCAGCTCATCAACGTGTACTAAAGACAAAATATGCCATTGCGGTTATCCAGAGCATGGCAATGAACCCTGTCCAGTTCCACCAAAATGTGTCAATTGTGGAGGAACACACCTGAGTAGGTCTAAAAACTGCCCTATATACAAAAATGAAACTGCAATACAAAAATTAAAAGTAGACAGGAAAATAACCTATCAAGAAGCCAGGCGAGAGGTTTTGACTCTGAACCCTACCCCTTCGGTCACATATGCATCGATTACTTCGCAAAAATCAGTTTCACCCCCTACGAATTTTAATGTTAAAGAGATCGTCTCAGAACTAGTACCCGAAATAAAATCGTTAATTAGAAACGAAGTGCATTTTGCAGTAAAGTCGATTTCTCATTTACAAAAAGAAAATATAAATCACTCCGCAAATCATATGTCATCCAAGACTGACGCAAACACTGAATTATCAGACGTAGAATCAGAATTTTGTACACCAGGTACACCAAAACGAAGAAGAAGCGTAACACCAGAACGTAATAGTGAGCAATCAGACACAGATAAAAGAATTCGTACTCGTTGTTCTATACGTGCTGTAACACCAGAAGCAGACCTTGGTTCTGAAGAAAATTCTGGTACAAGTACATCTGTTGACATGAACATTATTCGAAAAGAAAGACATAAAACCAAAGGCTGGCCAAAAGGAAAGCCAAGAGGACCAAAGAAGACTAGCTAAACCATTTTTGTTAAATTCAACTGTGATAGCAAGTCTAAAAATTGAGATTTAAGACTAACTGTGGTATTTTTACTAGCTGTGATATTTTTATATTATTTATTATTTATTTACTTATAAGATTCTATTTACATTTTATTTATTTACTAGTTTATTTTATATCTTACCAATGTAATTATTTTAAATGTTGGTATTCGGCATACTACAATACCTTAACACTAACATTCGATAACAAAGAAAACGTCCTGCAATGGAATTGCAACGGGTTAAAACACCACTATTGTCAATTAAAAATGATTATATGCGAATATCAACCCTTCTGCTTGTGTTTACAAACAACACATCTTAAAGGAAACGAAAAATTTCATCTAAAGGGGTACCATTCTTACAACAAAAATTTGGTTGGCAACCAAAGGGTAGCAACTTACATAAAAAACAACATACCACATAACGTTTATAAACTAAATACACATATACAAGCTGTTGCAATTAAAATTGAATATCCAGTTAGCACAACTATCTGCAATGTATACTTATCATCGTTTAACTGGATATTGCAAGATCTTGAAAATATAATAGCACAACTAACACCGCCCTTTATTATTGTAGGAGACTTTAACTCTCATTCTAAAGTCTGGGGATCCGCGCACACAGACGCCCGAGGTCGTTTAGTAGAACAACTAATGGAAAATAACGACTTAGTGCTACTTAATACAGGTGGTGCCACACATTTTAATGCTAAGTCACGCAATTTCACCGCAATAGACATCACATTTGCCTCATCAACTATAGCATTAAAAATGGCATGGCTAGCACATACCGATTATTATGGTAGTGACCATTCGCCCATATTCATTTCCACTCACCATGAAATAAATAAGAGGGCAATACAGAAAAAGTGGTTGATTAAAAAAGCAGACTGGGAAAAATACGAAACTATGTTAAATTTAAATCAATACGATGAATCATTGGAAACAGAACAACAAGTGACATTTTTCACTCAAACAGTTTTAAACGCCGCAAGAGAAACAATTCCACAGTCTGGCACAGAACGAAAACCCGTTACTGTACCTTGGTGGTCAGAAGAAATAAAAAATTTAATCAAACAGAAAAGAAAATTATTCACTATATTCAAACGAAGGCCAACCACTGATAACATGATCAATTTTAAAAAAGCACGTGCTAAAGTACGCAGAAAGATACTGATTGCAAAAAGAAATTCTTGGCAAGAATACGTGACCACTATCAATATTCAAACGAATAGCAGTGCAGTTTGGAAAAAAGCCAAATCAATAACTGGCCAGCAAAACGAAAATTTGTCCTCGTTGTTAATAGTAGAAGGAAAAAAAATTACAAAGGATGAAAACATTGTAGAAGCGCTAGCGCAACAATTCGCAAATAACAGCAGCTCAGAAAACTATACAGAAGCTTTTAAAAAAACCAAACTGCAAAATGAGGAAGAACTAAACTTCGACACAAATGAAAAGTGTGACTATAACGTACCATTTACCCTCACCGAGTTAAATAACGCACTTGCAAGATGTAAAAATACTGCTCCTGGACCAGATTCAATCACGTATGTAATGCTTCAAAAACTCCCATTACCTAAAAAACAGCACTTATTAAATATATATAACGCAATATATAATAAAGGAACCTACCCATCACAATGGCAGCATTCTATAATCACACCTATACCCAAACCCGGAAAAGATATTACAAAACCTGTTAACTATAGACCAATCTCACTTACCTGCTGCATGAGTAAGGTTTTTGAAAAAATGTTGAACGAGCGACTTATATGGCTTCTAGAATCGCAACAACTTATATCAACATATCAAACAGGATACCGTAAATTTCACTCTACAACTGATACACTAGTCTACCTGGAAAACTATATTTTAAACAGCTTTATCAATCAAAAACATACGGTAGCTGTTACTTTTGATGTGTATAAGGCATACGAAATGATGTGGAGATATAACATAATTAAAACCCTACACAATTGGAAGTTAAAAGGAAACTTACCCCAAATTATACAGAATTTTTTGTCCTATCGTAGCTTTCGCGTTAGAATAGGGAACGCTACGTCGAAAATCCACGTTCAAGAAAATGGCATACCACAAGGGTCCGTATTAAGCTGTACCCTATTTATAATCGGAATCAACTATTTAGCGTCATTAAAGCAACTATTAGTTTATAAATGTATTTATGTGGATGACCTAATAATATTTTGTCAAAACAACACAATCCATTATATACAAGAATCACTTCAAGAAGCAATTAATGAAACTATGGCACTAGCTGAAAAAACTGGCTTAAGATTCACAGTAGACAAGACAGCTGCAATACATTTTTGTAGGCTAAGAAGAGAACATGATGAACCACAATTAAAAATTAACGGAACACCTATCGCTCTCGTTGAACAAACAAAAATACTAGGCGTTATTTTTGATAAAAAACTTTACTTCAAAGATCATATAGAGCACATTGTTACGAAGTGCAAGAAAAGACTTAATTTAATTAGATGTCTATCTAACATAAATTGGGGTTCAGAAAGACAAACGCTCCTTCAACTGTATAAATCATTTATACTGTCCGTTATGGACTATGGTAGCATAGTATACTCTTCCGCAAGAAGATCGTCATTAAAGCTACTAGATACTATTCATACAAAAGGCATACGAATGGCAACAGGCGCTTTTAGAACAAGCTCAACACTCTCAATATACTCCGACTCTGGAATTCCACCGTTATATGTCAGAAGAAACATTCTGTTACTTAATTACGTAACAAAGACAATGTCGTTAAAGCAGCATATCATTTATGAAGAAATTGAAAATAATGTCATTGAGAGTTACAATGTACGTACAACAGCAAGCAGACCTGCACTAATTAGAGCATCAGAAATCGCAAAAAAGATGAACATTGTAATTCCGCGATTACTACACTACAACCATTCTGAATGCGCACCCTGGATAGTACCTAACACGAAATTCATACTGAACCTAATCAACTTTAAGAAAGAAAACACTCTTCCTACCGTGTATCATACACATATGAAGAAAATTGTATCTGGTTACTCAAACTATGTAAAAATCTTTACGGACGGATCCAAAACAGAAAGTGGAGTAGGAAGCGCAATTTACATAAATGGAGCATGCTACCATTGGACACTGAGTAAATTTGTGAGTGTATATAATGCTGAACTATATGCACTTTGGCAGTCCCTTTTAATTTGTCGACATCACAACAACAATGATTTCATCATATTCACTGATTCGTTAAGTTCTGCGCAAGCAATATACAACATAGCTCCATCCAAAGACCCCTTAGTTAACATGATCAAAGGTCAATTGCATCATCTAGGAAATATGTCAAAAAACATTGTAATTATTTGGATACCAGGACATGCTGGTATATTTGAAAATGAAGCCGTAGACACTGCGGCAAAAAAGCCACCAACATGAAAACTGATGACGTTGCAGTTCATCCAAGTGGTTTCAAAAAACACCTGAAATTTAAATGTATTGAGAAGTGGAATACATTATGGAACCAGTCGAACACATATTTAAGTAAAAGTAAAAAATATACAGGTCCTTGGAAACATACATGCCAACTAACAAGGAAAGAGCACGTTGTAATAACCAGAATTCGAATAGGACACACCAACTTGACCCACAACTTCTTATTAGGAAAGACTGAAAGAAAGATGTGTAACCAATGCAATGTCTACATAACACTAGAACATTTATTTATCGAATGTCCAATGTATTCACAGATAAGAACAAACACACAGATAGAAAACATCATGCAAAATATTCTGAAAGAAGATGGAAAATCAGTTGAAAGAATTCTGAAATACTTGAAAGAAACAAATCTTTACAGGTACATATAGAAAAGAAATGTAAAACGTATATGTGTTAAAATGGCCATAAAACCAATGTAGTTGGCGCCATTGATAAAACTAATAAAAAAAAATAAATAAATAATAATAATAATAATAATAATAACAATAACAATAATAATAATAATCATAATATTTTATTGTCCAACAGATAACCAACTATACGACAATATTAAAATATAAATACAAATACAAATAAATATAACATACGAGGGTAAGCTGAAAAATTCTCGACCTGACAATGAAAGACTGCGACTTTCAGTTAAAAAATGATTTTATTTTTCTACGTAATCTCCTTTGACTTCGTACAGCGTTTCTCCGGCATCAGTATTCCTTGCCAGAAGTGAGAGTGTGGAACAGGTGGAAGTCTGAGGGTGCCAAATCAGGGTAATAGGGGGGATGGCTAAGCAAATCGTACCTCAAATCCCGCAGTTTTCCCATCCCCGACGCACCCTTGTGTGCACGTGAGTTGTCCTGGTGAAAGATAATTTTTTTGTCTTCAAGCCAGGCCTCTTCTCGCGAATTTTGGCATCCAGCTAGTCAAGAATGTTGGAGTAATATTCGCCTGTAATTGTTCTGTCTTTTGCAAGGTAATCAATTACCAGGGTCCCTTTCGCATCCCAAGAAAAGCTGACCATGACCTTTCCGGCAGATGCGATCGATTTCGCTTTCTTTGGTGCTGAACCATCGGCTGCTGCGCACTGCTTGAACTGCTTTTCCGTTTCTGGCGTACAGTGGTGGACCCAGGTCTCATGCATGGTGACAAATCGCCGAACAAAATGGGTTGGATTCCCATTGAATCGGTCCAAAGATTGCTGCGAAAATGGTTTGAGCATTTGCTTTTGATCGGCATTCAGCAAATGTGGCACTCATCTTGCGCAGAGCTTTCGCATCCCTAATTATTTGTACAAGATGTTTCGCACCCTCTTTCCCGATATCCCCATAGTATCAGCTATCTCACTCGCCTATCGCCCAACACGATATCATGCACTTTTTCAAAGGTTTATAGTGTGGTTGCGGTTTTTGGCCGTCCGTCACGTGGGTCATCTTCGAGGGATGTGCGACCACGTTTAAATTCAGCTGCCCGTAAACTTTTGTCAGCGTCGGATATATTTCTTTAGGGATTAATCCATCCAAAACGAAGAATGTTATGACCGAACCGATATTCAAGTTTATCCATTTTAACGAAAAACATGCAAGACGTCTACTGAAAAAATTCGTGTAAACAAGTTGAAACTTGTCACACGAACTAATGACACGTGCACCCAGACAGGAAACATACTTTTTTCCTGATTTGGAGCGCTATCTCTGTATCAGGCCGAGAACTATTCACCTTACCCTCGTAATATAACATAACTATAAACGAAGAATGAACTAAGAAAACATGTTACCCACACAATATAAAAGGTTACAACTCTGTTAAAAATTTACCTAAGGTAATGGGTTCGATTCTTCAAGGGGGGTTTCCTAACACACATATAGCGGCATGATCACTGCGTGCACGCACATCTCAAGTGGCTATTTAGGTGAATGCTGGGGAGTATCCTCCCCCTCAGAACCCGTTCCTTCCGATCCTATCCTGACCGCACCTAGCCTTAATCCCACCATGTATACATACTTAATGTATGTATGTTTGGAATCCATGACTGTGACTGAAGGAGCTTGGGAAGCTCAAACAGCTACCCTACCCGTCGGGGAGAGAATAAAATACGTTATCTTTTCCCTTTTCCTTAAAAATTTAGACTGTAGTTTTCAGACGACATAGAAATAGTATATGCAGACAGAGCAAATATGTCATCGTAGATTTTATTTGCGTTCACTGACATTATCAACAGTTGATCTTAAAGTAATATTTGTTTTGTCATTGTAAAAGGTCTTAGACACAATTCTAGGAAGGAAAGGAATTTAAAGTAACCTAACATTCCAGGAGCATTAATTCTACTATCCACTAATTTAGCCATAAATAGTGGACTATATTGATTACGTCGATGTTGTGACAAACAAACAAACAAACCTGAACAGCTCATAAATGTAATTAGGTAGGTTTAAGTCTTTATAAAACGTAAATATTTCAGAAACTTCCTCAAACTCGCTGAACGTTTAGTTGTCGAGACGAATAATAAGGATACCAGATCACTGAAGCGTATTCCAGCTAAGCATATAAATGTAAGTTGTAGGATTTTTGGATTTTCCCAATTGTAGTTTTAGAAATATAAACATGGGACATGTGTCTCGCCAGTCATATCGGTTAGGACGAACACGCTACAACAGTATAAAAAATACACTAATTTACTTATTTACTTTATTGAACGTCAAACATATGTAAATATTCCCATAAAAATGAATAACATTTACACAACAAAGTACGTGTGATATTTTCTATACGATATTTGTAACCAATTGCTCAGCAATATCTTGCAAAAACGTCCTTCTTCTCCCATATTTTCGATATAAAAGCTATCGCCTAAGGCCAAGATATTTTTTTCGCACAGAATATTTTCTTCAACTTATCGAAAAGTCGCCCTTTTCCCACTGTTATCATCTATTTTACTTTCACTATCACCAGGCCATGAGAGACTTCGGATTCCTCTGGTTCACTGTGGACTGTTGCTACCCTCAGTACTAGAATAATATGTCCTAGTAAAAGAAAACTAAGGTAAAATAAACTCCAAAGTATCAATCATTTTTATTTTTATTGCGACTTAGTTCAACGTTTAAGCATAAAATTAATTTAATTAATTTAAACATCCGATTCACAATAGTTCTGGCTTTATTTATTATTATTTTTTAAAGCTGCCTATTTCGTACCTTCCAACCTACATATGTAGGCATGGAAAGTCATGCAATCGATTTTTTTTTCATTATCGCTAATTCGACTTATTACATCATTTTACAACGTTTGACAGTTTCGATCGGCAATTGTGTGTGTGTGTGTGTGCGTGCGCGTGCGTGCGTGCGTGCGTGTGCGTGCGTGCGTGCGTGCGCGCGCGCGTGCGTGCGTGCGTGCGTGCGTGCGTGCGTGCGTGTGGGTGTGGGTGTGGGTGTGGGTGTGGGTGTGGGTGTGGGTGTGGGTGTGCGTGTGCGTGTGGGTGTGGGTGTGCGTGTGCGTGTGCGTGTGCGTGTGCGTGTGCGTGTGCGTGTGCGTGTGCGTGTGCGTGTGCGTGTGCGCGCGTCTGTGTCTGTCTGTGTCTGTCTGTGTCTGTCTGTGTCTGTCTGTGTCTGTCTGTGTCTGTCTGTGTCTGTCTGTGTCTGTCTGTGTCTGTCTGTGTCTGTCTGTGTCTGTCTGTCTGTCTGTGTCTGTCGTGTCTGTCTGTGTCTGTCTGTGTCTGTCTGTGTCTGTCTGTGTCTGTCTGTGTCTGTCTGTGTCTGTCTGTGTCTGTCTGTGTCTGTCTGTGTCTGTCTGTGTCTGTCTGTGTCTGTCTGTGTCTGTCTGTGTCTGTCTGTGTCTGTCTGTGTCTGTCTGTGTCTGTCTGTGTCTGTCTGTGTCTGTCTGTGTCTGTCTGTCTGTCTGTCTGTCTGTGTCTGTCTGTGTCTGTCTGTGTCTGTCTGTGTCTGTCTGTGTCTGTCTGTGTCTGTCTGTGTCTGTCTGTGTCTGTCTGTGTCTCTGTCTGTGTCTGTCTGTGTCTGTCTGTCTGTCTGTGTCTGTCTGTGTCTGTCTGTGTCTGTCTGTGTCTGTCTGTGTCTGTCTGTGTCTGTCTGTCTGTCTGTGTCTGTGTCTGTCTGTGTCTGTCTGTGTCTGTCTGTGTCTGTCTGTGTCTGTCTGTGTCTGTCTGTGTCTGTCTGTGTCTGTCTGTGTCTGTCTGTGTCTGTCTGTGTCTGTCTGTGTCTGTCTGTGTCTGTCTGTGTCTGTCTGTGTCTGTCTGTGTCTGTCTGTGTCTGTCTGTGTCTGTCTGTGTCTGTCTGTGTCTGTCTGTCTGTCTGTCTGTCTGTGTCTGTCTGTGTCTGTCTGTGTCTGTCTGTGTCTGTCTGTGTCTGTCTGTGTCTGTCTGTCTGTCTGTGTCTGTCTGTGTCTGTCTGTGTCTGTCTGTGTCTGTCTGTGTCTGTCTGTGTCTGTCTGTGTCTGTCTGTGTCTGTCTGTGTCTGTCTGTGTCTGTCTGTGTCTGTCTTGTCTGTCTGTCTGTGTCTGTCTGTGTCTGTCTGTGTCTGTCTGTGTCTGTCTGTGTCTGTCTGTGTCTGTCTTGTTGTCTGTGCTGTCTGTGTCTGTCTGTGTCTGTCTGAGTCTGTCTGTGTCTGTCTGTGTCTGTCTGGTCTGTCTGTGTCTGTTGTGTCTGTCGTGTCTTCTGTGTCTGTCTGTGTTGTCTGTTGTGTCTGTCTGTGTCTGTCTTGTCTGTCTGTATCTGTCTGTGTCTGTCTGTGTCTGTCTGTGTCTGTCTGTGTCTGTCTGTGTCTGTCTGCTTGTCTGTCTGTGTCTGTCTGTGTCTGTCTGTGTCTGTCTGTGTCTGTCTGTGTCTGTCTGTGTCTGTCTGTGTCTGTCTGTGTCTGTCTGTGTCTGTCTGTCTGTCTGTGTCTGTCTGTGTCTGTCTGTGTCTGTCTGTGTCTGTCTGTGTCTGTCTGTGTCTGTCTGTGTCTGTCTGTGTCTGTCTGTGTCTGTCTGTGTCTGTCGTCTGCCTGTGTCTGTCTGCGTCTGTCTGCTTCTGTCTGTGCCTGTCTGTGTCTGTATGTGTCTGTCGTCTGTGTCTGTTGTGTCTGTCTGTGTCTGTCTGTGTCTGTCTGTGTCTGTCTGTCTGTCTGTGTCTGTGTCTGTGTCTGTGTCTGTCTGTGTCTGTCTTGTCTGTCTGTGTCTGTCTGTGTCTGTCTGTGTCTGTCTGTGTCTGTCTGTGTCTGTCTTGTCTGTGTGTCTGTGTGTCTCTGTGTGTCTGTGTCTGTCTGTGTCTGTCTGTGTCTGTCTGTGTCTGTCTGTGTCTGTCTGTGTCTGTGTGTCTGTGTCTGTCTGTGTCGTTTGTCTGTCTGTGTCTGTCTGTGTGTCTGTGTCTGTCTGTGTCTGTCTGTGTCTGTCTGTGTCTGTCTGTTCTGTCTGTGTCTGTCTGTGTCTGTCTGTGTCTGTCTGTGTCTGTCTGTGTCTGTCTGTTGTCTGTCTGTGTCTGTCTGTGTCTGTCTGTGTCTGTCTGTGTCTGTCTGTGTCTGTCTGTGTCTGTCTGTGTCTGTCTGTGTCTGTCTTGTCTGTCTGTGTCTGTCTGTGTCTGTCTGTGTCTGTCTGTGTCTGTCTGTGTCTGTCTGTGTCTGTCTGTGTCTGTCTGTGTCTGTCTGTGTCTGTCTGTGTCTGTCTGTGTCTGTCTGTGTCTGTCTGTGTCTGTCTGTGTCTGTCTGTGTCTGTCTGTCTGTGTCTGTCTGTGTCTGTCTGTGTCTGTCTGTGTCTGTCTGTGTCTGTCTGTGTCTGTCTGTGTCTGTCTGTGTCTGTCTGTGTCTGTCTGTGTCTGTCTGTGTCTGTCTGTGTCTGTCTGTGTCTGTCTGTGTCTGTCTGTGTCTGTCTGTGTCTGTCTGTGTCTGTCTGTGTCTGTCTGTGTCTGTCTGTGTCTGTCTGTGTCTGTCTGTGTCTGTCTGTGTCTGTCTGTGTCTGTCTGTGTCTGTCTGTGTCTGTCTGTGTCTGTCTGTGTCTGTCTGTGTCTGTCTGTGTCTGTCTGTGTCTGTCTGTGTCTGTCTGTGTCTGTCTGTGTCTGTCTGTGTCTGTCTGTGTCTGTCTGCGTGTCCGCGTGTCCGCGTGTCTGTGTGTGTGTGTGTGGGCGCGCGCGCGTGTAAGTACGCGCGTGTTTTAGTGTGTGCGTGTGTGCATGTGTGAGTGTTTACGCGTGGGCGTGTGGACGTGTGTGCGTATGATCGTGTGCACGTGTATGCATGTGCGCGTGTGCGTGTGTGCGTGTGTACGTGTGTGCGTGTGTGCGTGTGTGCGAGTATGCGTGTTTGCGTGTGTTCGTGTGTGCGTCTATGCGTGTGTGCGTGTGTGCGTGAGTGCGTGTGTGCATGTGTGCTGGTGTGCGTGTGCGCGTTTGCGTATGTTTGGATGTGTGTGGATGTATGTTAGTATTCAAGAAAACCACACGTACTTCAAATGTTGTATTTAAGCTCCACTTCATTTGTCCTGGAGCTTATTAGATTTTGAGAGGAATCTAGCGGCGGAGAGGGGGGCGGTTTATTAGAGGCTGTTTTTAGTTTTTATCAAACATTTCTGAAACAGCTACATATGTCAAAGATATAAAAATACCTAGATATATATCCTAAACATATCGGTTAATTACGCTCTATGCAATTTTTTGATATGAGGCGTAATTTGGCAGAAAAAAAATCGTAAGGTGGAATTTAAATGTTTTCAAATCTTTTCAGTATCTGAATAACTTTTAATTTTATACGAAAATGTGAAGAAATGTTTATAGAGGTAATTTAATTTCACATAACCTCTTTCTAAAGTATTTTAATATAAAGCCAGAATGCATTCAAAATTAATTACATAAGATTGAAAATGCTTAAACTGTATTGTCGATATTTTTATAGAAGCGGGCGGATTCCACTTTGTAGGTTAAAAGGTCGTATGTTGTCCCAGTCCAGATATTTATTAACAGGTACTATGAGTAAATACATAAGGACAGAGCATATCCGGTATGAAAAATATCTGTAGCAGTGGGGATAAAAGAATTTTAGTGAATGATCTATTCAATTTTTAATGCATATCTTAATTAGTAAAAATAAAAAATAATATTCTATAAAAGCACGTGCGTTGCAATATGTGATTTTTTTAATCCATTTTCATGCATATTAAGTAATCTCTAAGTAAATACACAAATTAATTTGTCAGTTGACAATATTTCCACCACACTTTATAAAACATAACTGCTACACTACTGTGTAGGGAAGTTTAAAACGGCTCCTTCCGTTACCTAGATGTTTGTAGCCCAATCTATTATGCTGTCGTACAGAAGATATTATTATAAAATTAAAAATTATACATCTGGTAATAAAGTGAATAAGTACGTAATGGGAAAGGAGTACCCATAACTTATAAATTACTCTAACTTAAGAACAGAGATACCAAGCGCGACAAGTACTGTGACTCCTGCACAGAAATATATTCATATTCATTTGTTTCTACAACTTTAGATTTTTTAATGGAACATTTTGATGTAAAATGACATTCTGAATAAAATGGCACTACTTTTCTCAATTTTTGTAGGGAAATTTTTTTATTTCAGTTATTATTTTCGATCTAGGCCGCCAGGAATTATTCAAATCGCTTTATTTTTTTGTCAAGTAGCATTAGAAAGTACAATTTCTGTAAGATCACCAGATCTGCCTCCGTGGTATTTCTTTCTTTGGGGCAATTAAGGATCAAGTATACAAAACATCAGCAGCTGAAGAATAATAATGCGCCCAACAATTAAAAAGTTCAACACTACCATGATCAAAAAGGAGCCCATTTTGAGCACTTGGAACCATAATGGAAAATTTTTGAATGACATTTTTATAAGTTAACTACTACACATTCTTTGCATACTTTAAACTGAAATTAAATTAATTTTAAATTCAAATCAGTAAAATTGATTTAAAAAAAAGTAATTTGCATAATACATGGCATTCTAGATCGAAAAATAAACATGACTTGATCTGTCAAAATTTAACAAAACGTGTGTCATTGTATCCAGAATGTCATTATAAAAAGAACTAAATGTAAATTATAGGGTGTTTGTTCTATTTAAGAATCTGAAGTCTGGTCATTTCCGGCTGAATCGGAAGTGACTCGAAACAAATAAGTATGGCCCAAAATTGAAATCTATCTCTTACACCTAGCAAATCTCATTTTTCTATCCCTAATAGTAAAGAAGTTATAGAGGGAGGATCGCGAAATTAACTCTTTAATAATGTACGTGACACAGACATAAGAATTTATGTGTTGGTAACATAAAGGAGCTCCATTACAAAATTTACCACAGCTTATGCATAAATAATTTCAAAAAATGCTTACAAATAGCTCAGAGTTTTGAATATTCCAGGATATTTTACTTACCTTGTATATATTTTAAATCAATTACTCATTTTTTTCGAGTCCAGGTTTGTTTGTTTAACTTTACCAAAAAATATGACAGTTATTTCCGTTACAAATACGCATGAAGTTTACAAATATTTTTCTGTGCACAAAATTAAACAAATACTGAAACCAGTTTCTTCATTTATGTTGTCAGTAATCATAAGCGGTTAAAGCGCTTTTATAATTAATACCAGTGAAAAGGTTATAGCCACTGTGTTGCATTTGCATTTGCTTTAATCTAAAATGAAAATGGGTTTCCTCGTTCTAATTGCACTGTTATTTGTTTATTACTACGTTTAATACTCCATTCTAAAAATGTGTAGTTAACCTTTAAAGATTAGGCAAAGTTATAATAGCTACTATTGTCGGTGTTCGTATGGATTATCTTGGTTTGACTGAGAATCAGATGTTTTCTTGTCAATAACGTGACTATCTCGTTATTGAACTATTCATAAAAAAAGTCGTTGTGTTAATTGTTTTGTTATCTTATCAATTTACTGTTATTAAGTGATATTAACAAGGGGCATGAGTACTTGACTTAATTAGTTTTTTGTCCGTATTGTTATTCAAAAATATTCCATTTATTTAAACTGTTGCTAACCTACAATAAGTCCCCATTATTTTTATAAAACATACTTTATTTGATAGTACAGTCCTTTTCAGTAAAATTGACAATAAGAAAAAGTATCTTGCCGATAACAATCAATTCAAACAAGTAATGAGCAAATAGACCTGATAAATGTGTTCATATAAAAACATTTGAAGTCGCTGACACAATAAGAAGATGGTTTGGTTGTACCAAAGTCAAATGCAGAAAGAAATGAAATTTACACGTACGGGAGAAACAATTTCGTCAACAAAACATGATCAAATTTAGTGTGAATCCTTAAACTAAACTGTTTCATGATAGATATGGTATAATCTCAGTAAATATTTTAATTTAATCCGTTTATCTTATCATTAATTGGAACCTTAAACATGAATGCTAGATGGTGATAATGTAACTATGGCTTTGTATCATATAACAAAAGTTATAAAAATGCATTCATAGATTCAACCGAGTCTAAATACTTTCCCACCTTCGATTATTTAAGAGGATTCAATAAAAAACGAGTAAAGGATGTAAGAGTATTTGGTATCGTACTGTATAAATAACGCAACTTCTGGATTTTTTACTGTATTTAATTAGTGACGCCACTGTTATTTATGGCGAATCGTGTATAATGTCATTTATGAGAATATTTGTTCATGAAACAAAAATAGTTGACCGTTGAAACAATTAATTTTGGAGGAAAAACAGAAAGGTAAGAATATCCAGTAGGTACGCGTTTGGTATTCGTACGACTGTGGTTGTTACTGAAGTAGCTACTGTCCGAAAGGACGGAAGCTCGTTAAGTTCTGGCGAATGTCTTCATTCACGCGAGAACACAGAATAAATTGTATGAGTTCTAGTAGGTTAAATTTGTATGTACGAGATGTCATTAAAGCAATGGCATTGATAGCGTAGTGTTTGATCTGGCAATACTGGTGACCTAGGACTTAGAGGGTAGGCAGGTGAACATGTGATACACTACCAGTACGAGTTTCCCCTTGTTAAGTATAGTGTGTTGTTTGTAGCGCTTGCTTTAGTGAAACCGGTTTTCGTGAGCGTTCTGACAATGAGTGACACGAATTTCGAGCAGCGGTGTGCGATCAGGTAATACTTCAGACTTGGACACACTGCAACGGAAATGTTTACCAAACTTCAGCACGCTTACGAAGACTTTGCTTTGCTTTGTCAAGGGCTCAGTGGTTTACGGCATTTTCAGAAGAAAGAGAGTCCATTGAAAATGAAGATCGTATTGGAAGGCTGCCGGTTAATCAACATTTTTACCGAGAGGTTCTTAGAAGACTTCGCAAAATGGTCCTGCGTGTGAGACCAAACATAAAAAACAACTGGGTGTTTCATCATGACAATGCTTCTTTTCACATAGCAAAGCCAAGGGACGTCGTTTTGTAACCCTGAACAAAAAAACATTTAAAAGGGTGTAATCGACCAGCTGAATGCCATTCTTATTTCCTAGTTCCAGCGCTGCTATGAGTGGAAGCACCGTCTCCGGCGCTGTGTAGCTTCCCAAGGCGCTTATTTTGAAGGAGACAATGTTCAATTGTAGCTCTATTGGAATAAAGGTGGTAAAAAAATCATTACTTTAATGACACACCTCACATGTAACTGGAAAATTTAATAAAATGAAGGTCTTTTAAATTATGATTTAATGTTGTTCATAATAGATATTTATGTATTAAGGGCATAATCAGAAGATTATGGCTCGAGGGAATGTTTATATTCCTGATAGCCATAATCTACAATTATGCCCGTGGTACATACAATGTTTTATTTTATTTTGCACCATGAAACTGGAACAAAATTGTAAAAAGATTCAGTATTTTCGGCAAGTTTTTAAATGCAAATCCAGTGAAATAAAGTCGACAGTAGGCTAATTTGTTGTTACTAAGATACTGTGATATTGCTAAATTGTTGCTAAGGTACTGTTTGTTTGTAAATAATTTGCATTCTAAAATGGAAGGTGAAAACGCAAAAACTTATTCACAAGAAATTTTTATAAAGAATAAATTTCATTATTATTATTAATGTTAAATTAATAATGGTTGTACAGTAAGGTTGTTGTTTCAATAATTCTATCAACTTACGTTAAATATCATGTCATGGGTCAGCTGTCAATCATGCTGCTTAGCAACAATGACATTTCCGTGCTATAAAGACCACATTACGCCCGCATTTGGGGGCGTATAAAGAACATTATGGTGGCAAAATAAAATAAAAATATTTTAATGTTTTTCATAAAAACATTAAATAGCATTCAGTTAGGAGTTCAGTCTTATATGGAGCAAATTTTGCAATGTTCGATTCATAATGGCGTAGCTGCCCGGGGGGGGGGGGCGAAATTCGTCGCCTCCTTATTTAGGTATTTGAATCCAAAATGTACAGAAATTCTAAAGAATACATGTGTTATGTATCGTACAGGATAGCTGAGGGTACAAATAAAGCAGTCATATTTTATTGAAAAATCAACAGAATTAGTTTTTGACTAAAACTTTATTTACCCACTTTTTCTAAGAGCAGAGTATTTAATTGTGTAAAGTTATGTTTTTGCTTAATTTCATTCAGAATATCCTAGATCTGGAAACGCAGCTGTACGACATTGTTTGCGTAGTCTAAAGACTGCTGTTAGCTAGTTCGATATTTCAAAGTTTGGTTAGTGCCTTGAACCATTTTGGAAGATATACAAAGGACTAGAGTAAGAATTCTTATTTTGAATCTGATTATAATCTCATGTCGTGGTTGGCTGTCAAACCGTATTCTTTCAACCGGTCGAAACAAAACTATTTTCATCGTGCACGACCTAGATTTAATTAGACATGAAATATATCAATTAGACAATCCGAAAGTCCACCTTTGGTGTTTAGTAAAAGATTCACTTTATTTATTTTATACACGTAATAAATGTTCAGGAATTTCTTTTATTGCAACACTGAGTTAATTTCAAGAAAACCATTTTAAATGATAATATAAATATTTGCAGTTAACTACATTTCTTGTTTGTAGCAAAAAAGGTTATCTTTGCTAACGACTTACCTACATATTTTTTCTTTTAATAAGGAACTCGAAAAAAGATAAAGCCGAGAAATTTTTCTGTCTTCATTTGTACTGACATAATTTTACAGTTTATTCACTTTTAAGATAAGCATTTAACGGAATTTCATTATTTGTTGTAGAGTTTTAGAAATTATAAAGAAAAGCTTGTAGTGTAGAGTAAATTGACTTTCCTCATTTAATAGAGTTAACTGGACATACTATATTTTTAAGAGTGTTTTGATTTTGGAAATTGCACAAAAGGATTCACTAATTTATTTAATATTCGCACAGGATCTCTAGGAATTACGTCAGCATTTAATCACATTTGTGTAATAAGGGCAAAGTGCATTTCACAATTAATGTTTTACACATTCATATATACGGGATTTTGAATTAGAAATCGTAAATATCGTGTGGGAATCATATCTCGCACCAGTGTTCGCAATAAAATATTTAATAACATTGATATTAATTTTGATAACCTTTTACGTGTCTAAAAAACTTAAAAATTGCGGCGATTGATGTGGTTGCAACTGAATCAGTTTTAAGTAAAACGTAATAAAATACGTCAAATTGCAGTGCATTGATTCATTCGGGATATGCTAAACATGTAAAAAATATAAAATTTATTGATGACAAACATTTAAATTGTTGTGAAAGCGTTACTCATATTTCTAATACCACAGTTCCTGTGGACTGTATTGAAGGAATTTCCAAAGTTAATGATAATAACGCTTGCTTGATTGAGATCCGTTACCTCAAACAGTTGATTGAAGATAAGGGATAATGAAATAAATATGCAAGAACTAACCATTTCCTCTTTAATCAAATTTAATAGATTTACGAAAATAAAAGTTTAAATTCGCACAATAAAAATACGACTACTGCTTTAATGATAAACAACGTTTATGTGTCACATGCTTTATCACTCAATGATAATAGGCCCGTAGCTAGGGGAGGGAGGAAGACTACTCTAAAAGAGAAAGTTGTCCGTCCACTCTACAAAATCATCTGTCTACTAGAAAATATGGCATTATAAAAATATACCATGTTTCCTTCTTTTTATAACAAATTGTACATATGCACATAAAATCACAAAAACATACTATTAATAAGGTTTTTATAGCTGCGTGAAGCTATACAGTTGTCTTGATTTTAGAACAATTAACAACATTTTAAAATCACCGACAAACGAAAACTGGAGATTCTATGATTCAAAATAAGACAAAAATTATCATAAACGCTTTTCCGAAAATGCTTCCTAACCGAGATACAGGTTGATTAAAAAATAATTTTTTAAGATTTTTTAAGATTCCTCAAAAACTACAAAAGATATTACACTGAGATTTGGTACACCTAAATGTCTAATTAAATACAATTAATCAGGTGAGTTTTAGTCAACTGACTCCATCCAGTGGCGTAGAATATTTTAAGTTTAAGTAAAAAAAAACGCACGCCCCTGCTTTTTTTTGAAGAAATATTTTTTTGTTAAATTCAACATTTAATTCTGCAAATAAAATCATACTTAGTATTTTTTCAATTCGGCACCCGTTTTTGAAATATTTTGCGTTAACTTAAACGACTACATTATTCAGTAATAACCAAATTAAATAAATCAGAGATTGCTTTGCATTTGACAGTTACGTATCTTACGTTTGCTAAAATAGTTGCATTTACGCGTGTTTTGTAATTCATTGTTTGTGTCTAATTACTGTGAAAAAATGAATTATTCCAAACGAGAACTGGTCGATATGCATTTATGTTATGGTAATACTAATTGCAATGCTCGTGCAGCTGCTCGACTTTATGAACAAAGATTTCCAAATAGAAGACATCCACATCATACTACGTTTAGAACCGTTCATCGTAACTTGTTAGAGTATGGAAGTTTAAAAGGAAAGAAAAATTACGAAATGCTCGTGTACCAGTTGAAATTGAGGAACAAATTTTAGATAGAGTTTATGAAAATCCATCAATAAGTACGCGTGAGTTAGGTTTAGAATTTCGTGTGTCGCATAGCAAGTCTTGGAAAGTTTTACAAGAACAAAATTTACATCCCTTTCACCTACAAAAAGCATTATTGCCTGCTGACCATCCTCGTCGAATCAATTTTTGCGAATGGTTTTTAAATAAAAATGCTGAAGATGTACAATTTGTTAGAAACTTATTGACCACTGATGAGTGTATTTTTTCCCGAAATGGAATAATAAACTTGTATAATTCCCACAAATGGTTAGATGAAAATCAGCATGCAACTGTAGTTACAGCTCACCAACATGATTTAGCGAAAATATTTGGATAGGTGTACTCGACGATCACCTAATCGGACCTATCCGTTTTCCTCAAAGACCTACTGGAAAATTCTATTTAAATTTTTTGAGAGAAGATTTGCCAGAATTGTTTGACGACGTACCCTTAGATGTTAGAATGAACATGTATTTCATGCATGATGGTGCACCACCACATTCTACACGAAACGTCAGAGAATTTTTAAATGCATGGTTCCCTGGACGCTGGATTGGACGAGGAAGTGAAGTACCGTGGCCGACACGATCGCCAGATTTAAAACCCATTGGATTTTTTGTGTGGGGGTATCTGAAAACTTGTGTCTATTCTGTTCAAATTGATAATCGAGAGTAACTTTGGAATCGCATACAGATGGCATGCGATGAGATTAGGGCTATGCCACAAATTTTTCAGCGTGTTAGGTTTCATTTGCTAAGAAGAATACAAGCTTGTACTCAAAAGGAAGGAGGACATTTTGAACAATATATATAAAAATAATTATTATTTTGTTTTTGATTCCTTCAATATCTCTTTAATAATGTATCTAATAGTTAACTGCGTTATTTTTTTGTAAAATAAAACAAATTTTGATTTTTATTGAATAATGTGGTCGCTTATGTTAATGCAAAATATTTCAAAAACCGGGTGCCGAATCGAAAAAATACTAAGTATGATTTTATGTGCAGAATTAAATGTTGAATTAATCAAAAAATATTTCTTCAAAAAAACCAGGGGCGTGCGTTCTTTTTTACTTAAACTTAAAATATTCTACGCCACTGGATGGAGTCAGTTGACTAAAACTCACCTGATTAATTGTATTTAATTAGACATTTAGATGTACCAAATGTCAGTGTAATATCTTTTGTAGTTTTTGATGAATCTTAAAAAAATCTTAAAAAAAGTATTTTTTAATCAACCTGTATCTCGGTTAGGAAGCATTTTCGGAAAAGCGTTTATGATCATTTCCGTCTTATTTTGAATCATAGAATCTCTAGTTTTCGTTTGTCGGTGATTTTAAAATACACCCTGTATAACAGCTTAAATTATGCATTCATACTATACTTTGATCTTGTATATTTGGCTTTTGTGAGTAAACAAACAAATGCCAATGTGGGTGTGGGTGCGTGCGTACATGCGAGCGAGTATGCGTGCGCGCGTGGATAAGTTATACTTTATTTACGCTAATTATATAAGGTTGAATTAAGTGGCTTTTGGTTAGCAATATCTAAATGAGTGGTTTAGGGTCGTGGTGGTAGTTTTTATCAATATATTGTGTATTAGTGGAATGTTATCTTTCCCAGTAAACGGTTTATATTCAGGGCGGGTTGGATACTATGAAAGAGTTAGGTAGCGGATCGTTATCCACGACGTGTGATAATTTCTTTGTTATCTAAACGCTAACTGGACAGGTACGTAATTGAAAACCAATACGAATATTTAAACATAGAAAAATTATCTATTAGAAGAAATTCAAAAGTATCGGTTCAATTAAACTATATTTTAATCTATTCCGATTGATTGTTTGTTAATTGTGGTTTCTTATAGTAAAGAATTACTAATTAATAAACATTTAATTTGCTTAAAAATTACACTACGTTTCAAATGAAATGCACCACTTAGAAATAATAATGCTATGATTTTGAAAATTTGGCAAAATAATGTTTAAGTATCATATAGAAAACTATGGAAGTTTCAATGAAAAAAAACAAGTCATTATGTACTTTGCACCACTGTAACATCAATTATCAACAATTTTTATTTATACATTTTAAGAAATCTAGTCGCTTAGTGTCAATTTTTTGTTGTTTAACTGACACATTTATTCTGAAAAATGCCCCCAGTAAGACAACGACGAAACTTTGCCCAAGTTTCAGATTTTGACACGGGTAGAATTATCGGCATGAAAGAAGCAGGTTTGCCATTTCGAGAAATCGGCAGAAGATTTAATCGAGACCACACCACGGTGGCCCGTATTTGGTCTTCTTGGTCTGAAGAAGGCATACAACGACCTCCTCCCAGTGGAAGACCACCACGCAGCACCAATGATCGTGAAGAACGACTTCTTAGGCCACAAGAGATCGGTTTCAGCCAACAAGATCTATTGCGGTGAACTGGATAGGAGCTATCGGTCGTCACCTATGAATCTCAACAATCTACAGGAGAATTAAGTCTTTTGGGTTACATTCGTATCGTCCCAACCGACGACACCAGTTAACTCAAGAGCATAAGACTGCTAGATTGGCATGGTGTTAAGAGCGGCGGGACTGGGGCCTTCAATGGAATAACATCTCTTCAGCGACGAATCGTGTTTTTGTTTGTGGCGAAACGATGGTCGTCAGAAGGCCCGGAAGTTTCGAGGAGAACGTCGAAATTTAGAGTTTGTTGAAAGATGACCCACAGGCTTAACACCTGGAGTCATGGTTTGGGGCGCCATACGTGTTGGTGGAAGATCTCCTTTTGTGTTCATTCTAGGCACATTAAGTGCTCAGCGTTACATTGATAATGTTTTGGAGCCAGTGGTAATACCGTTAATGCAGACGTTGCCAAATGGTATTTTGCAACAAGATAATGCTAGACCACATACCGCACATGTTACAAGAAGGTTTCTGGATCAAGTGCAGCTACGAGTATTGCCGTGACCTGCGCGATCGCCAGATCTTTCGCCTATTGAACATGTATAGGACATGATGGGTCGAAGACTAAGGCAACTACCAAGGCCCCCAAACAACTTGGATGAATTGCGACACCATCTCCAGGTAGCATGGGATGAAATGCCTCAGGAGGATATAGACCATCTCATAGAAAGCATGCCTCGGAAAGTGAACGCCTGCATTGCTGTGCGTGGCGCTGCTACACACTATTAACATTTTCTTGTTAACTGTTATTATATTTTGCCTTCAAAATTTTATCATCTTATATATGTTAATAAAGCATTATTTTACCATACTTTCAAGATCATAGCATTATTATTTCTAAGTGGTGCACTTCATTTGAAACGTAGTGTATTATTAATTTTATTAAATACATAAATAAAAAGTTTACCTTTGAACCTACGACCTGTACTTTGCTAGAGTACCGCGCTAACCAACTGCGCCATCAAGGTTCAAGCCCCAATCTATGTAAACTTTGTCTTTATGTATGTAGAACTGATGTGAATTCTAAATATAATGAGATTACAATCAAATTACTTATGTTAATGGAATGTGAGCCTGCAATATCGCAAGGATTCACACATACCTAAGCAATTTGACTAATATTAAATTATTATAAGTTTTAAAATTTAGTATTATTAATAAATAATAATATTATATTATTACATCAGTTCTACATAAATAAAGACAAAGTTTACATCGATTGATGGCGCATTTGGTTAGCGCGGTACTCTAGCAAAGCACAGATCGTAGGTTCGAATCCTACTCGAGATAAACTTGTTATTTATGTATTTAATAAAACTAATGATAATTTTAATTACATATTTACCATTGAACTTATTCGTTCATAACAAAAACTTATAATAATTTAATTTGCTTGTTTATTCTAAAACAAGTTAAAGTATTACATTTGTGTAGGAGCACAACGGCATATTTTCGATATGGCGATTTTAAAATTTTGATCCATTTTTATGTGAAAACGGTATAACTTACATCCATAAGACTTTTGCTACCCAATCCTACTTTCTTATCTTCTATCGATTTATATCCTCATTTTTTATTTTCACACAACGGCAAAAAATTTCCTAAGGTAGAATTTAAACGTTATTTTAATATCTGAATAACGATTAATTTTATAAGAAAACGAGTATACATATTGTTTAAAGAAAATTTAATCTTACATTACTTTTGTTTATAAAATTTCTTAATATAACGCAAAGTAAGTCGAAAAATTAATTAAATATGAATGAAAATATTTAAACTGTTTTATTGATATTTTATAGAAGCGGGCGGCTTTGGGATTTTTTTTGAAGTTTACAATTATTTATTAATCTCTATCTGCCTTGAAGTTTTAAGTGTCTGCTTGACTTAGATTATTGTTTTTGTTTTTAAAATGTTGCCTATTTTTGTAATGAACTTATTATAAAAGATGTTGCACAATTATCCTAACAAAAACGTTATTAAAATTATTTCATTTCTTTAATTTCGATTTTGTGGGTTGGAAGGTGCGTGAGGTTGTTCCACACCAGATATTTTACAAAAAGAGAAATCAAAACAAAGCATTTATATATTAAAATGTGAATTTAATGATATTAAACAAAATCATAGGTTGCTATGGAAAACATACATTTGTTATTTTCAAAACTAAGATTTAAATATCAAAATATGAATTTAATGATATTAAACAAAAACATAGGTTGCTCTGGAAAACATACATTTGTTATTTTTTCATTATAAAATCTAACATAAACGTCATAAATCAATTATTTGTAAGTTACTGTTATTTATTTATATAGAAGCGTATTTAAAAAACAAGTATCCAGGAAAAGCTAATTTTCAAGTAGAACCTTTACCTAGAAGACAAGAGGCTCGTAGCATTGTATTTAAAGTAAGCACCGATTATGATTTAATTGACGATCTGTACAAACCAGAAAATTGGCCGATGGGAGTGTTAATAAAAAAGTTTCGCTTTTTCGTTGCTTCAAAACGCTCAATTTTAACGCAAACATAAACTCGGACGATAACAAGCCAGCAAATAAAAAAATAGAACTGACAAACTGCTTGAAAGATACACAGGCAGAAATTATCCTAAAAAGTAACTTAAGTGATAAATTTAAAATCATTAAAAATGATACACAAATATCATTATTATTTTGTAATATACAGTGCTTAAATAATAAAATTGAGGAACTCGAACATTATCTACACTTAAATCAGAATATAATATAATCGTGTTAAGTGAACATTGGCAAAATTACAAATATTTTGACTCGATTGCAATACAACATTATGTGGTAGCAACATCATTTTGTAGAAAAAATTTCAACATGGTGGGTTTGCATACTAGCTAAACAAGGCATCAATTTGAAGTTTTACATGACTTAAATACACTCAACTTAGAAAAGACTGTGAATTATGTGCTATCAAATTGGTAAAATACAACATGATTGTAATTGGTATTTACCGCTCTCCATCAGGAGATTTCAGCGTTTTCTGAACATTATACATGATATTTTACAAAAGTGAATCCTAACATTATCACTTTTTGGGTGGCGATTTCAATATTAAGTTCAATGATGAACTTTGTACGCGAAAAACAATTTGGTGATTTGATGAACTCGTTTAACTATAATATTTCAATTAAAGCAGCCACAAGACAAAAAAATTGTTTAGACAATATCGTAACAAATGCTAATGAAGCTTTATGCAACTTTTCGACCGTAGATATCGGCTTATCGGATCATAAATCAGTTGCGTGTAATTTCCAGGTACCACCATCCTCGAATAAATCAAAGTATACAAGAAAGATACGTCCAATTACGCAAGAAGGTTTAAACAAATTATATAGACAATTACAGTGCGAAAATTGGGATGTAATAAAGACCGACATACCTATCGAAATCAAGTTTCAATATTTCTTAGATACGATTATCAATGCAGCTTATGAATGTTTTCCGGAAAAAACTGTAAGATATTGTAGTACAGAAAAAACTACGATACGCTGGTTTAATAAGGAACTCAAAGTAATGAGAGAAAGGGCGACCTTCTTAAGGGACGTAAGTAAAAAAAATCCTACTGCTAAGAATATCCAAGATTATCACAACTTTAGGCTTAAGTATAGGAATAAGCTAATAGAAGTCAAGAGGAACTCCAACATTAACTACATTAAAAATGTAAATTATAATCCACGCATTATGTGGAATATAATAAACACAAATAAGTATACGGGTAAGGGGTCCAGTAGTTTAAATGCAAACGATTTCAACAAACAATTTATAAATACGCCACGGGATATTGTAGCCAAACTTTCTACAAGTAGTGAGGAATATATAGATTTTCTAAAAAAAACAGGAAATCAGCACAGTTTAAGGTTTAGTTTGAACGAAGTTTCTTACATTACTGTAAGAGATATCATTGACAAAATGAAAAGAAATACAAGCCACGATATTTACGGATTAAGAAATAACATTGTTAAATATATAAAAGACCTAATCATAGTACCATTAACCAAGTTAATTAACATGTGTATAAATGAAAATGTTTTTCCTGCTTGCCTGAAAATGCTGACATGGTATCGAACTATCGCCCGATATCCTTAATTCCAATTATTGCAAAAACTTTTGAATATGTTGTAAAAAATCAAGTATGTCCCTTCTTTGAGAAGAATGGCTTATTCAGTAAATGTCACTTTGGATTTCGAAAAAATAAATCTACGACGGCAGCAATTACAGAATTAATGGAGTTAATAACAACAAGTTACGATGAGGGACAATATCTAGGTGCACCTTTTATGATTTGCAAAAGGCTTTTGATTGTGTAAATCACAAAATCCTTTTGTATAAATTAAACTACTCCGGAATAACAGCGAAAACTTTAAGATTTTTTGAAAATTATCTTTCACATCGGTACCAAATAGTATACCATGATTTAGATTACTCAAATTCGGAAAATGTTGCGGTAGGAGTGCCTCAGGGATCAATCCTTGGTCCGATTCTATTTCTTATTTATGTAAATGATATTTCAAAGTGTGACGTCAAATCGAATTTTATACTTTTTGCTGATGATACTAGCTTTACAAATGTAGGTAGTAGTGAAGC